>JAULKQ010018791.1:0-10037 GCA_032356285.1 Smithsoniella earleae | reverse complement strand
TTATGTCAGGATCTGTCATCCTGGGCAAAGCAATCTTCGTTTTGAACTCACTTCTTGTTCCTCGCATAGCCACCATCAGGAATGAGACATCGTCGACCGTACACTCACACAGGGACTTTAGCCGAGCCTTCTGGGATTCTAAACTTAAGCAGTATTCAGCTGCACTTGAGAGGCCTTGCTGGGTTGAGTGTAGGTGTTCTATTACAAGTAGCTTTTCCATTACTCCCTGAGTGAAGTACTTTTCAGCTCATTGAACGCGGCGTTGGCAGTGCTTGAATCAGCGATCTTCTCGTGGAAGGCTGGCAGCGCTGCGCAAAGCAGCATATATTGCGCCTTGTTAGACCATTTGGCTTTCGTCGTGGTGCTTTCTTCTGATCTTTAAGGATTTTCAATCACTAACGCTGACCAAATCGCTGCCTTCGTCTAATACTTTCACGTGCCACTGGCCTAGTCTTAACCATGTCTGATAATTATCCATCGTTAACACTGGCACGGCATCTTCAATCTTATGAGCCATTACGTGCTCTCTCGTCTTTTGCAGCCACAAAGGCTGATTTGAAACTTTAGATAAACTAAAACTAAAACTTAAGATTGATGAGACGCTATGTCCTGGTCTTCCAACAAGAGTCGCGATTCTCTGTGATTGACCGTCGCGAGTTCGTAGTTTCTCATCGCAAAGGATCCCGGAGGACATGTGGACCCACAACCTGCAGCTGTAAGGTTGATACCACAGTCACTGAAGCCTCATATTCAATCATTGAGTAGCTTGATTATCTGCATACAAAGAATATGAACGAAGGTTATTGTGACTACGTACACCCAACAGGTTACGATTCATGTAAGACTCCCAATTCACCACATACCTTGCTGTATAGCATTTGACACACAGTCATGCACAGCAATGACAGATTCACTGCGTTGAAGGCTGCTTTCCACAGGCTTAAGAACCCAACACTCGTGAACCCAATGTAGTGAATGCTCGGGACCATTGCGCATGACCATGACGTACTCCCGACAAGTCAGACATACATGACTAAGAGATTGCTGGACTCTACTACTCAACAGTTTCCCTGTTCGAATGTTATTACTGCAAGAGAGTTTACTATCTCAGCATCACTAGCGCATGTTGACTCAACTGAATCAACTTGGTCATCTTCATCAACTTGCATACCTACATCCGGCATGTCAACCAACCCGTCATCGCACCCTACAAAAGGTGAACTCACATCTTGTTTTGATTTCGTCGAGAGTTCGACAATCATTTCGTCCTGTTCAAAATGTTTTTTTTCGCAACTTAAGAATTACTACAGTATGTGACGAGTTGAACGCCCTCATAAGGTAGGACAGGTGATAATCCGTAGCACCACAACATGTGGTACACAAATTTCACGAATAGAAGCTTCTGGAAGTATTTCACCCCTTCGCTGCAGGGCCCATGTCTTGGAGATTGTTTTGGGCCCCTGTCTTAGCCAAAAGCTGTTACATCAAGTGTTCAAAACCGAAAAGCACCGAAGCCAGATGATGATGAGTGAATTTTTTGTTGCGAACATTGCTGAGCATTCCCCCACAACCTTGTAGTGATAGAAGATGATATATATATATATACTGGTCGATTTGATTCTGCTAAGCCCTTGGGATGGAATAAGATTTGGGGACTTCGGCATGAGTGTTTGAGTCTGCTATGATTCCTCTGGTTTGCCTTTCTGTCAGTGAAAAGCAAATCAGTTTTGTGCCGCATGATGTGTGAACAGGCTTTCTCAGGATACGGGTATTGGGAGAAGTGTGGTTTAGGAATGGTGCGCGAGTGGAAGTTGAAGTGAGGCAATGTATGCAGTTATTCATCTGGCCCTCTTCCAGAAGAGATGATTCCTCGCTGCACCCGCCCAGTTGGCATTCTGTGGGGCGCTGAAGACCCCTGGGAAAAGGTGGAGTGGGGCAGGGAGCTGGCGAAATGTGACACAGTAGTTGACTATGTGGAGCTTGATCGCGTTGGTCACTGCCCGCATGATGAGAGTCCTGATCGAGTAAATCCCGAAATCAAGAGATTTGTAGAGAAGTTTTGTTAGCCTGGCAGGGTTTTGTTGTTGCAGTGTGCGTTGTAAACAGACCGGTGTTTGCACAGTAATTCTGTATTGATTACTCGTACAAAACAAGCTTCGATATACCATCAAACAGCCTCATACTTTATCCTTGCCCCGTACAGGCACTAGCACACCCAATGGAATTCCTGTCAACCAACTTAACGGCAGAGACAGGGGAAAATAGAGAAAAGTGAGGAGCTTCTAAAACTAGCTGATTTTTGTTACAGCTGGTGCAGTTGAGTGTAACCTGGAAGGACAAGTGACACACTTGAGTTCCTTGCTTGTGGGTTCCCTGTGTCTTGCTAGTTGTATTTTTGGTGGTGTTTGCATACGCATGCACTGTGTTTCTGTCTTAGACTTGTGATATATCAATTTCAGCTCTGCATCTGGCGATTTGTGTGCAAGCCTTGCATGGCCTTCACAGGGAAGTACTAGTGGATTTCAACCCCGCACAAAAGTAACCACACAGAAGCCCAGTATTCTTTGTGCAATGGATGCATAAAAGCAGCTGCATGAGTACTTCTCTCTCTTTTCCACCTGTAGTGGTACCAGTCATGTTCTGCTGACTAGCTACCAACTTCACTAGACCTGAACAAACTCTGGATCTGAGGTACAGAACAGCACTACAGCAAAAGTAGGTGGCGAGTGTCTTTTCATGTAAGCTGACTGAGCCATCGCTGATGCATTTACAAGTTTTAAGGGACTCAACCAGTCTCCGGTCTCACACGCATACATGTCAGCTACAATTAATGTACTGGTTACTGATAACATGTATACTCTCCTAGCATCGAGAAGGAGCTGTGGTACTGCAGCAGCAGGTGAGTCAGTATGATGCACCTCACATGGTCATCAATCCAGCCTTTAACTGGTCCAGCTCTTCAGGCGACAGGGCTTCTAGAACACTTGCAACCGCTTGGGTGGAGGGAGTACTCTGTTTTCCATACGCTGCAAGAGCAAACAAACGTTATGCACATTCACTTGAGTGCAAGCTAAATTGCCCAAAACTGTGGGATTTTACAAATTCGAGCTATCAAAAAGCTGTTAGATTCTGCATTTTCGAGTGCATGGTTTGAAGGCATCGCTTACAAGGGCCAGGAGGGCGTACTGCCGCGCAGTGACCGGTGCTGAGAGCGTGTGGCTGAGGGGCGGACGAAGGCAGGGCTGTTTCGGGTGTCATTTTGGGCCTTGATTTCCAGCTCGCCGTCCGGAAACACTTGCACCTTGTTCATGGACAGCTTGTTGATGTCGAACAGCAGGCTGGGGTCGGATTTGCCTGTGTTCGTGTCCACTACCTGCTGCTTCATCGCGCGGATGAGCGCGTTCAGCGATGAGCCGCCCTGAAGCACCAGACCCGTCGTGAGGCCACAGGAGGCCACAAACTTTCGTTCAGCTCGAAGGTTCCGTCCTGATCGACCATGCATGACGCCCTTGCGTACGTATACGCGCGCGTGGCCCTGTTTCGCCCAAGGTTTCAGCACGTTACTCGCGAGAGGCTCCACCACTCGAACGCTAGCGGGGTAAGCGAAAGCCTGCGATTACAACTGCTCAGCGCACCTTTACCATCATGCGGTTGTTGGCGGCCCCTTTCTTCTTCATGCGCTGCTTCAGAGCGTTTAGTTCTTCATGCTGCGCGACCTTGGCTTGCTCGACTGCCTCGTACTCCTGCCGGAGATGCCGCATGAGATTCGACAGCTGATCGCGCTCCTCTTTGAGCACCTGGCCCGCCTGAAAGGTTAAAAACGGGTTAAAAACTCGAAACTTCGTTATTTTACATCTGCGAGAGAATACGAACGCCGCGCTGGCTTTTCTTTCGCGTGCGATGTTCGAGACACCTCGCCTTTACCTAGTGGGCGTTCCTGCTATCGAACGCAGCGCGCAAAGGTGCGTCGCAGTGGTGGGTGCGTCGCTTAGGTACCGATACGGGATACAGCAGCACGAGCACCTGGACGAGCTCGCTGACGCGCCCGCGGCCCCACTCACCGCTGTCAATAATACGGACGAACCGCTCGTTGTCGCGCCTCAGCCGCTCGTTCTCGTGCGTGAGCCCCTCCACGCGGTCCTGCAGCAACCGACATCATCTCAGCGCAACATTTTCAAAATTTCGAAAAACCTTGTGCGCACAGCGCTGGGGCCGAAATAGCAAATACCTGTCAACTCACCTCACCTCGCCAAAACCCTATACCACATGATTGACAGACAAGAATGTTCCACCAACAGCAAGTACAGTTTGATTCTCAAGCCCCTGGACAGCCACAAGGCAAAGTAAAACGATGCTCTCCGTACCGGATGCTGGCATTAGCTGCCAGGGCTGAAGCTAACCTACACGATACCCTAACAACTGGAGGCGTGACAGAAGGACACATTAAAAAAGTAGATCAATCTGTGAAGAGCCGGGGGCGTTAGGGACTCTGTTTACCTCCATATCCCATCACAAAAGGAGACAATCTAGCAAGTGAGCCCGGACAAGTGAGATGCAACAGATGAGAGGGGCGTATCAGACTCCTCTTTTCAAGAGCTTGTATAAAATTGAAGCCTGTAGCAGGCAACCTTACGGGTGCCAGTAGCTGACCAGTCCCCTGGTAGCCACACACACCGAAGAAACGTAACGAAATAAAAGAGGTGGAGTCGCAATTCAGGAGCAGGTGAGAAGCATAGAGACCCCAAACACCCTCCGCAGTTTGGCGCCCAATCCAACATCGTTCCTTCAATCTTCTTGGGCTCAGTAAGGGTTAACCACCAGATCATGCCATTCCCCAAGAAAATCAAGGACTACAGCAAGCCCCGCTGGCAGATATAAAGCTCTGCCTTGCCCACGTTGGTTCCACAACGCTGATTCAGTACATGAAGCTATTATTATATCTGATGCCTTGCTCATGCAACATGTTGCTGTTTTCAGGTACAGAACACAGATAACCCACATCCCAAACATGTGTCACCAGATAAACCAAAAACCCAGCGGATACTGTCTTGTGGTCAAAAAGGGAATGTCAGAAGCAGTATATTCAGCCTTACCTGCAGCTGGGAGGCATTGCTGCTTGCAGAGCAGTTCTGGGAGCGAATGCAAGCCAGGTGCCAGTCACGGAAGGCACAGGAAAGCACAACTTTGTTGATGCGAACACCTGCCTTCCGCAGCAGCGCCCGCCGCCACTGCTGCTCCTCACAGAAGCCAGCCCAGCCCTTGAAAGCAGATGATTTAACAGGACGCTGCCACCTGTACAAACGGAGCCTCCAGTCACCATATGAACAATTCGTTGGCAGTAGAAAATTCAGTTCATCCTGCATTCGAATCAAATTATTAATACTCATACGTTGACGAGGATGCAGAGTCCAAATGGGATGAAGAGTAGAAGCTGAAGGTACAGCAACAGCAAGCTCCCACAAACCCCTACAAGCGCCCAAGCCACAAAACACCTCCACCCAAAAGGAGACAAAGTATGGGAGACTCCCGAGTTTACGTTGAATCAGAGCAATCATCTGAATGGTGCCAACATAAAGGCTGGGCATGTGATGGCAGTGCCACGTGATGAATTGATTCTAAGTGGTTTATGGGGTCATGGCGACCCAAGCCACTGGTGCGATTCATTTTGATTTTTGCAGAGCATAGAGCTGCTTCACCTCAATGAACTGCACCGCATTTGAAGTGGACGACTGCCACACACACTTCGCGTGTGCTGCATCCTCCTCTTGGCGTCCATCACCCTCTATTGGAAAACCGCCAAATCCTTTAAGACTTAATTGCCTGAAGATCTTGTGTTGGTGATTATTCAGTGTTCTCTTTATTGCCCGTACACAGTGATGCAAGGATGAAAAGCATTAATAATTCTCTTGAGATTGTAAATTTTGAATACATTTTCCACCAACAGGTTCAGAAGGCATGTGCTGACTGCTACCCATGGGTTCGTAATTCAAGAGGTCAGCAACAGGAGCACCAATTCTACTTTGGTGGTTGCACAAAGCCAGAACCTACAGCGTGAGGCTCACCTAAGCCCCTGATATAGATACAAGTATCCCCAGTCTGGGGCTATTCGGCCCACCCCCCACCACAAATCACAGTGCCTGAGCGGTTGCTGCCAGCAGCATGTTACAGTTTACGATGTCGTGATTCCATTGTGTGGACGTAGAAGCTACTGAGCGTCCCGAGGTGATCCGAATCATGCGATTTCGCAACAGACTAACGCCAGAATCACCTTCAACAATTTGGAAACGGTGCGACAACATACGGCCACAAAACAAGGTGCGTCTTTATGGCCAACTAAAATCGCGACACCCGAGCGCTAAACCCCTACTGCTTACAATTCAGGATGAGCATGGTCTTGGGTTTCAAAAAGTCAGCCTTGTCGCACCTAAAACGAAAAAAAACAACATTCATTACCCGTTAACCTGCATAGACCCGGCGAAGGTTTGTATTTGGCATGGTAATAGCCCCGGAGCTAGGATATCCTGAACAACCTGGAATACCGCTTTAGTTACAGATGCTATCAAGGCCATTTCAGGCATCAAACCAGCACACATGCAGTTGACTCAACCGAAACGTTATGCTTTAGTCTAATCACAAGACAGAAATTGTGCTCCTCGCTGAAATCTGTGGCCAATCCTGCGACCTAAAGATCCGAAAAACCGCTGGAAGATAAGCGTACTGCCCCTAATCAGCGACAAACTAATCTCCTTGTACATAAACCGTACAAACTGCGCCTTGTCGACATTCCTACTGGCACTCACACATTCCGCCAAGTCACAAATCAACACTGAAAGGCACTAAGCAACATCTGCATCTGAACCTCCTGAGCTCCTGCAGGATGAACAACCTGGAATACTGCAGTAAATACAAATCTCCGCCAGATCTATGACCCTCGTAAAGCTCCCCAATTTTTTTTTAATATTTTTACTGATGCTGCCGGTTATATCTGCTCTATGGCAGCTTTTACTCGCCTTCTCAACATAGCGGTATGCATGTCCCAGCGGTTTGTATTTACAGCGATACCTCTGTGGAACCATATGGATGCAGCACAACAGGCAGCTTGAATAAGTGCTATCCATTCAGCGCTAGCTATCTTGTTCTATTCCACACAGCCTCCCACTCAGTCAGACAACAGCAAACTAATTCACTGTTCCTCACCAGAAGTGCGCTAGTGTCACACAGACTTGCTGCAGCAATCCCACAAAGACCTTACACATAGTTTGGGACGTGTTCAACTTACAGAGGGTCAGGCTTCCACTACCAACGCTCTACTTCCCGTCCATCATTACGCTGTGCTCACGTATGCCTCTCACTCCAAACTCTTCTACCACATTCTAGACTCATCTGATTACGGAATGGATGTTTGCATTGCATGCCACAAACGATTTCACTAAAAGCCTCATCCTTCAATTCCGTATGCATGGAAAATCATGACAACTGGTACCATAAATGCGACCGTGTTAGATGATGCATGCAACGGAAGCATCCATGGATATTCAGTGACCAGACGTGTCTAGCATGTGCAAGAACAGTGCAGATATCTGGATGTGTGCAGAAGCCCCATCACTTGTAACTTGGGCATACCCAAAGTTACGTGCACAGTCACGGTAACACATGTTACAGCAAATCTTTGTGGCAATAGCCTGCTTGTGGTCAGACGGTGAATAGCTCCCCAGTTGAGGGAGAGAACTCTGTTTTGATTGGGCCAACCCGAGATACTTTTGTAACACGCTGTAACACCCAGTGGCATGCCATTCCCATCTGTTACAGGCACCCTGGCGCACAGCTTTTCAGTTTCCGAGACATACAATCCCACCCTAACTGCCGATCTCCCCCCCACCGATACTGTTATCTACATTTGTTGCAAAAGCGCCAAACCCTTTCAGATTGAATTGTCTGAGATCTTACTGTGTCGGTTGTATAGTACACTCTTGAGTGACCTTGCACGCACTCTCAACCACATTCCCGTTAGAAATAAGCTACGACAGGTGCAAGAAAAGTTGCCAGACACCACACAATTCAGAAACGTCGTTCACCAACTTCACAACCCAAAGTTCCAGCACTGGTTGTTTCAAAACCGCTGCAGTTGCTCTGCAAAATGCCACAAGAAAGCAGTGTCATGACCAACAGCACAAACGGGAGGGATGAGGGCGTTTGCGAGTTCTGCGACGTCCAAGCACGCGCACCGAAGCACAATCTGACGCTTCTCCGCCTTGTAGTCTACGTAATCGCGCCACGATTGAAACGCGCTGCTGGCGCGGCACCGCAGCGCGAAAACCGCCGCGCGATACTGTTTTGGCCGCTTCACGGCGGTGTACGCAACGCGGTTTTTCCACCCGCGCCACAACTGCCGCAGGCGAACATGCGCCATCCGTCGAGCCACGCGCTGCGCCTGCGCGGCCTTGCGTCGCCGATTCTGCACCAATAACAATACCAACCCTGGCCAAAACGCCGCTCGGGTTACAGTGACCCAGTACAATCGAGGCTGTAGTCCGTATGCATGATTCGATCGCCCAATGATTCGCCCATTGTTTGAACAGGTAGAATACAAAAAAGAATTGGAAACTCCTCAGTTTACAGCCATGAATTAAAATCCGCAGTCACGTGCATGGGCTAACGCTGTGACAATAGATCCAGTGTTTTTGAGGCGGGGCGGAATTTCTGGCGCTGGATTGAAACCCCCACAACAGAGTTTTGACCGTCCAGCCTCTTAAGCACATCCGTCGTTCAGCTTGATTTCCATAGGCGTTTCGGAAGCTTCATTTAGTTTGAGCTGCCCACATTAGCCTCTTTGTTGGAAAAGCGCCAAAACCTTTCAGATTTAATTGTCTCTTGAGTGACCTCGCACGCACTCTCAACACTCTACCTTTACAATACATTTGGCTATTCACAGATGTAGTAGTATAGTATTACTATGCTTGTTATTATTGCTATCCGCATTCGCTATAATCATCATTTTTGAGGTGCCTAAAAGCGTTAAGACAGCTCCCTCAACGTTCATCAAAACATGAACAATGAACTTTAACATAGCTCTTTCTGTGTTACTGTAGTTGTTACAGCACTGGAAACATCCATTACGTAATCAGTAGATTCTAGAATGCGGTGGAAGTGTGGGGACTTCTCAGGAAGAGTGTGGTAGTCTCTAGTGAACTCTGGAAGTATGTAGAGGTTTTCGGACTGGTTATGAAAAGCCTATCAGATCTCATGTGATGTTAGGGGCTGAATTGGATCACTGAGATAAGGTATATAAGCTTAGGAATGAACTGTTGGCATATGAAGCAGATCCTTTGTTAGATTCAACATTTCCGGAACTTAGTGTTCAGTCATTGTGACGGTGATTACAGCAAGTCTGTGTGGCACTAGTCTACCTTTGTAATACCGGTGAATGAGCTTCCCGGGGAATAATCCTGTGTGGAGTGGACAAGGTAGTTATAATTAGGGCTGTAGAAGTTAACACATTGTCGATCGCCCAGTTACCTTTGGTGGGGGGGGGTGTCAATCCAAACAGTAGCTTCTGAGTGCTGGATACTTAGTAGCCGTTTGTAGAATCATGAAACTGTGAACCAACATTGTGCTGCTCAAGGGTTCATGCTGAGCGTGTGCTATGTGAGCGCTCAAAGCATCTTAGCAGTCAAATGATTGTACAGGTTATCGGAGTGTGGTACGTCACTGGTTCGAGTCCTGGACTCGCACTGACCAGGAGGAGGGTGTCCATCCAAACCGTAGCTCCTGAGTGCTGGATGCTCAGTAGCCGTGCCGGATGTTCTTGGGCATATTGGCGGTGTGCAGGGGTCTTCAGCAGGTCCTGGTAAGTAGATAGCAGGTCGTTATGTTCTGCTTCTGCAATCCTTCTGGAGGTGTGATGCTGCAGACTGGTCAAAAAGAGTGTGTCGATTGATGGTAGGCAACAAGTGTTTTGGCCTTCCTTCACGATGGCTTGAAGTTCGGTCCAGTAATCCTGCAGCAGCACACCAGAGGGACCTGCCATGGCATCTAAC
>JAULKQ010018780.1:0-10040 GCA_032356285.1 Smithsoniella earleae | reverse complement strand
CTCCACACGACTGAGTATCAAACAAAGCTGCGGCGAAATGATTGGATTTTTCATACATGCTGAGAAACACAACTCGGCTGATCAAGGTAAATTTCTCGCGCAGGTGCTATAAATTTCATGCTTTAAGGATGATGTAGCAGGTTCTACATTCTATTACTCAAGCACTCATGATAAAGCTGGGGTATAAATCATGCAATTTTCCACTCTGTCTCTCAAGTTGGATGCTTACGCGTTGTAGATTTGGCGCTGGCTTAAGCTTGTGATCTTGCGCTATGACCTTCTTTAGAGCTCCAACAGTGCCGTTATTTTCTAGCTCGACATCAAACGCCCGACTTGTCGAGAACTCACTGATCCGAATACTTATTTTCTCTGCAACGTCCTCGTTACTCATGTTCGTTTCCACCGTTGGCAAGACTCCTTGTAGAGGACTAAACGAGTGCTCTAGATCGCGTTCCTCGAGGGCCCTGAAGTGAGAGCATTTCTCTACCGATCCATTGTTCTGTAAAAACAAACACGCTGTATGATCTGTCAGAGTTTCTAGCTAGTTTGTAACCTTGAGAAGTGAGAGGTTAAGTGCGAACAGTTGTCTGTTAGCACAAAGAATAATTGTGATATTCAAAATATTCTATTCAGGTAAATGTTCAGGTTGAGGATTCTACTCTTTGCGGGAAGCATACTTCACCAATAGATTAAGGTCAGGTTACGGAGCTGGTAGACACCTTCTTGCACGACATTCGCATGACTCTACCCCAGCCATGTGGTGCTGCCGACTCGTTCTAATTTTCTGTGAAAATGTTGCTCCAGATAGGTCACATTTATAATGTTAATGGTGTGGAGCGTAATGACGAGGTTTGCGCCAGCGGCTTCGATCCCTTTGCTGACTAGTGCATCAATCATTAGCCCATTTTCATAGCATCGCTATGATGTTTACAAACTACATCTCAGTGTATGGCACCCAGCACATTGCTCCTTTCGTCGGGAAATTTATCTATCGTCCTTGGATTGTGACGCTTCAGTTCACTCAGCGAGGCGGATTTCAAGGGGAGCCTCCACGCTCGTGCCACACAAATGCTGGTTACAAGTTACTTGTGCCAGAACAAGGAAAGCTGACTTGCGCTCGTGCTGAGTAACCGTTGTACAATCAGCCACAGCGTCGAGTGCGTTACACCTCCCTAATTCAGTACCATTGTGAATGGGTTCAAGTACGATTGAGTGTACCTTCCGTGTGTGACATCATTGGTTACGCATAGAATCAGATATTGGGAGTTCAGACGATTACAACCTCCGTGATAACAAGCCAATTACTCCCACAATTATATATTATATCTAGGCCTTGGGGACCATAAAATAACGTACAGGGCGCCTGACAGTCACATATCCCAAAAATCTATGACAGTAGTGGATAAGTCATCCAGCTACGATCTCTCAGCAGCCATCATGGAGATAAACTCGTCGAAGCAAATGTCCGCATCGTGGGGTCCGGGCGATGCTTCGGGATGGTACTGGATTGTCAAAGCCTTCATTTCGGGGTAGCGCATCCCCGCGCAAGTTCCTGCATGTTCCAGCAACTTCGACAACGTAAATACGAATGGATATTCCTAGGTACAGGATGTTGGGCTTTCACAAGCTGCAAGAGTTCGCAATCAACACTGCTGTCTGTGTGTACCACTGGAGCAAGGAGACTTGTCCATGCAGATGAGCTTCAGATGAGGTTACAGGCCAGGTGCATTTGCTTAGATTCACGTGCTACAGCCTGCATTCGATTTGATAAGTGCCTAAGTCAGGAACCTGATTGGATCACTCACCCATGGCTTCACAGCAGTAATGCAAGACCTGACATACATGTGTAAATCGGATTTTCCTGGCACTTATCAAATCAGGTAAATTGAACATCCAAAAACAGCAAATTTCACAGTCTGTAATCGGCTAAACTTGATGCGTGAAACCTATACCATCACCAGCGCTGTCGAGCACACAATTTCAGTCTGTTTCTGAACCAAAATCAACCCCTGGTGATGAACTTGCTTATCTTCCAAACACAAGAGCCAACTAACCAGCCTGAGTTCTGTTCACAAGCCATTGTTGCACACCTCTGGACTGTTGCATAAACAGAACTCTGGCATTTTATTCAGTGCCTGATTCCTCTAAGTAAGAGACATTTCATGCACACATTTCAAGACTTGTGGGCCAACAACCAAACAAACCCATTAAAACGGCACATGGCTAATCATGTTACCCCCTGTGAGAAGCTTCTCACCATACAATTCAATTAGGCTTGGTTGTATGAGAGAAACAAAGCAAATCATTACATCCAAGACACCAGGGGTGGATGTCTAACTAACGTGATACAAGTTTGGCTGTAAGTGCCTCATCTGGATGACAGGAATACCCCAAGAAAAAACCAAAGTACTAGATATCGAGAGCAAATCATAAGTCTCTGCACAAGTGGTTACCAGGGGCCAGGCTGTGGACTTTGGGAAGGGTCGGCTCCCTACTTAAGGGAGTGCCACAGGGGCAAGCAATCTTACAGTATTTAAGTTGAAGAGCCCATATCTTAACAGGCGAGCACAAATAGAAGGGGACTGGCAGTTCTCTACTATCTGGGATTCATTCCGGTAACCACTGCTATTTTAACACAGCACCTTCTACAAGCCCTTGCTGGTTAACACCACATGCGCAAACAGACATACATGGACACTCCCAGATAATACTCAACCCAAAATCCCTGGCTCTAGTTTTCATAACGGAGTAACAGGAATTAGAGGTGACAATGCAGTTACTGGTTTTTAGTTTTTTGTTGTGTTTAGTGCATTGTTTGTTTCAATCAAGCTTGCAAAGGGCCATACTTCCGTGAAAGTCAACAAGCAGGTGGTGAATTGCGTTGGGGGTCACGCCAATGGGGGTCTAGACCCTAAAAGGGTCTAGATTTTTGAGAAAAAAATAAAAGAAACCTGGTAGTGGAGTAGCACAATGGAGGGGAATGAACGTACCGTCATTGAGGTTGATGTGAGACACAGTTACGCCTTGGGGAAGAGAGGCAGGGTCAACTGCAAAGTTGTGGTTCTGTGCTGAGATCTGCACCTTGCCTGTGGCTACATCTCGGATGGGGTGGTTGCCACCATGGTGGCCAAACAGCAGTTTGTAAGTCTTCCCACCGAAAGCCTGGCCCAGCAGCTGGTGGCCCATGCAGATGCCAAAGACAGGCTGCTTACCGAGGATGGCCTTGGCGTTCTCAACAGCATATGGGGCTGCAGATGGGTCTCCCTGCACGCTTCACGCGGTTCAGAAACCGCACAAGGATATGGAAAACCTGGGTGCAGTACGATGCCGCTGGCAGCGCCGCGCTGAGCACAGTAGCGTTACAAGAGGCTGCACCGGTCCGTTGGAAAAGAATATCCCATCCGGGTTCATAGCCAGCACCTCCTCCGCAGGCGTGTTCGCAGGTACGACGGTGACGTTGCATCCCAAGCTCGTAAGGCGGCGCAGGATGTTGGACTTGATGCCGAAGTCGTACGCGACGACATTGTATGGGGCATCTGCATCCCCAGGCGCAACAGCAGCTGGGTTGAACTCCCATTCTGCCTCGGTTCCTGAACGCAGAGTCGATCGAATGTAGTGTGTGTGACAAGAAGGCGTGACAGGAGCAGCACTTTGTTACTGTGAGTCGTTGCGATGCTAGTGTCATTTTCAGCGCCGGTTCGGAACTCCTCTTAGTTTGCAGCGCTCTCGACTCCGGCATGGCAATTATCGAAATGGATAAAATATGAGAGTACATGACGTCAGCCTTGGACGTCTCGCATTTGACACGAGCTGGTGAGATGGCGAAATTGACGGACGTGCTCTGTGATTAAAGAGCGTGCAAACAGCAACCTCGTTGAAGCTCCGAACGAGATGAAATTGAAATATCGAACAGCAGTTTCAAGATGCATTGGTTCATGTGGTAAAGGAGTTGTGCGGAGACCACGTTCAGACCGGCAGTAACAACAGGTTAGTTGCTCGGCCAGAATCACTCACCTTCGCTCCATTGCTCAGAAGAATCGCGAGAAACCACACTGAGTAGGTCACGGCCTACAATATCAAAGGATTTAGCCATCTCAACCAGCTCTTCCACAGTTTTTGAGGGATCTGAACAGATAACTCCGTTGATGCAACCACTTTGTCGCAACATGCGCGTAAGTTTCCTGGTATCCAAGTCGCTGATTCCAATAACATCTTGTTGAACGCAGTAATCGTGCAGCGGCTTAGTTGCCCTGTAATTTGATACTGACACTGACAGGTCGCGAACAATGATGCCTGAAAGATGTACTTGGGCGGACTCGTCGTCGCCTGCATAATATCAATCCATGTTGTGACTTTGCACGCGTAAAATGGTTATACATATTTCGAATGAATTTCATGATTGATTTAAATCACCACTCTCTTCGCTTCGTGAGACAAAAAAGATAATTCTTGCGCAACCATCTGCGCGATAGTCAATTAACTGTCCGCATGAGATTACAAGTCCTCGGAATACAGACGATATGTGCGGTATCTTGTTCATGATGGCTATTGTGATGACGAGATCGTGAAAAAAACAATGACACGAACCCGTGTACTGGTCGATATTGCCATACATTCTACAAAAACTTCGACGACGCAAGAAATAGACAACATTAGCTGCTATGAATGAGGATTAATGATAGTGTAATTCATGGTGCTCAGAGACAAACAGGCAAAGGACGCCAAAGGATATTCCCGATCCATCACGACCTGCTTCTCTCTTGAAAAAGACCTTGAGTCACAAGAAGTTGAATGCACTTCGGAACAATGGTGATTTCATCTGATAGCATGGCCCAACAACGAAATACCCTGAGCAATCGATCCGAGTCACAATTACAAAACAAGGATTGTGCAGTCTTTAAACACAACTAATCCATCATGCTGTAGATGAACGCCAGATCAGAGGAAGGACAAGTTTAAATATCTCTCGTAATTTCTGAATTCCGGTGATTTCCAGGAGCATAATCGCAGGTTGGAATGGGCGGGTCAACGAGGAAGTGAGTCTAGCTGTGAGAGTTGTCCGGTTCAGACCAGATTGCAGCTCTACCACAAATATTACACAATATTGTAGCTGTACCGTGATGTGACAAGGCTACTGAAGTAACTGGCGAAAACAACCATTGGTTGCTAAATGGTTTGGCAGGTCGCTCAAAACACGCTCCACGGCCACGAGAATGCCCACAATACAAAAATCATACACAAAGTGTGCAGTGAACGTACCATCATTGATGCCAACATTGCCAATGTGCGGGTAGGTGAAACAGACCATTTGGTCTCGGTATGAAGGGTCCGTCATGATTTCTTGGTATCCTGGCATGGATGTGTTGAACACAATTTCTGCCACGCGTGTCCCTGAAGCTCCGAAGCAGCGACCTTGCATCACTGTCCCATCCGCGAGCACCAGACGCCCATCCTTTTGAGCCCATGGTTTTGCGAGGCAAACCTGACTAGTGCCGCGTTTGCGCTGATGCTGACAGGAAACGGAAGCGTGTGCTACGGGAATTTGTGAAGACCTACTTCCATTGTACTGGAATTTATGCTGGAAAGGCAAGCTCGGCGCTGTCACCATGCAAGGACAATGTTGACGTGCAGTGCGAGGCGCAAGCATCTTGATTGACTTATTCACAAGAAGCAAGGTACCACACGCGTGCGCGACCGGCGTACTCTATGGTGCATTACTCAATTATCCTGTGCTGTGCTTAACAATTTCTTTTGGCGCTAACTAGGAATGGAGGCCTCGTTGCTCGCAGTGGCGATGGTGAAACAACAGATGTTCAACTGATTGATTCAACACAACGCGGTATGACGTCATTGCGAAATATACAATGTAGTAGGATGTTCGACTGTCTGTACCATATGCAGGGACAGGTTCATTTGTAATTGACACATATTGTTCGCAAACAATGTAAATTGAGGGCTGTAACATTGTCTCCATCACACTAATATTTGCCTTTCTCACGTCTACTGAAACATTGGCAACGTTATTGTGCATATTAAGCTCGCTTCGGCCTATTACACACATTTTTTCTCAGGTTTTTCTCAGCCTTCTTTTCTCATGTAGTTCAACCTACTTTTGAAGGGATGGGCCCCTCGCACCATGGGGCACCAGCCTTTTCTGATTTAAAACTTTTGCAATTCAAGCAAACTTGCTTCCCAGTACAGGTGAGCTCATGGTTGACTGGCATGAATAACTCAACAATAACTGTAGGTACAACTGCAAAGGAATTTGTATGGTTCGGCTTATGGCCCATGGTATTGCTGTTCTTGTGTTGAGTTGCACGCTGATTGGCATCCTTGGCGCCAAGCGGAGATACTTCGGAGCTTTTCTTATTGAATAAGTAGAGATACATGTATTTTAATGGAGATGGTTCGGCTATCAGCTTGAAACGCAAAACTCTGCTTCCTTTTCGTGGGTGCGACCTGCATGCCGCGGCACACACAGCGGGCACTGTCGTGCACATACGTATACCCGCCAGGGGAAGTGCATAACGTGTTCTACGCTCACCTTTAGCACTTACCTGTCACATGTGCGAGAATCTGCTTGTTGTTACCACCTAAGCGGCCCCCACTTTGCTGAGTGTTCAGCACCCGCTCACTCAACCCGACACAGATGAAACGTAAAATACTCTTGTGCGCAAATCATCCCAGAGCTTGCGCATGATTACGTCTGCGGGAAGAAACTAGCTCTTGCTCTGAAACTTCAGTTACGCTCACAAGCTCATGCCCCACTCCACCTCACATTGGCTATTTGCCAATCGTTGCGGATAGTCCTTCCGTATTGCGGACCACGTCAAGTCATTTATAAACCGCAAGTTTCATAACGAACGTGTAGATCTTGGTGCTAGATGAACGGGTCGTTCGTTAACGTATCGCGTCACACTAACAAGTGAGGTCATGGGCGAAAGTATCTCTAGATACTTCTTTTCACTTACATCGTGCATTGTACACTCAAACAATGAGAATACTGCAAGCGTGAGTAAAAATCGAAATGACTCGCAGAGGGTACTGGCGATGAGTATCTCTTAGATAGGCGGCACTCGCACCACAGCGGTTTGGACACTGAAGTACCTGGCAGACCATACCGTGGCCGAAACACATGACACCGCGAGTACCATGTTCGAGTTCATTCAATGCACGTTAATGCTAGGACAGGACAAATGTACAGTAAAAAATTGCGGCAAGTTCATACGCTTCTGATATGAGTGCTTGAAAGATGACTTGCCTGAAGGGATAGCACATAATTATGCGTTTTGATACAGCAGCTGATTCAAGACCGGCTGTGCTAAAGAGAGTGTGAATTTCGCTCCATATAACCATCATGGCGCAAGAGAAGCCTGAAAGTATTCTCGAAGTTCCTAGAAACGCTACGCGCTCAGAGATAAAAGCGGCCTACTTTCGACAAGCGAAACAATGGCACCCAGATAAGAATACTACGCAATATGCTGCTGAGAGGTTTAGGAAAGTTCAATGGGCGATGCAGAGACTGTTGGATCAGGTGGGAAACTTCCTGGGGTGTTTGCGGATGCAGTCAGTCCTGTTTAGAGGCCTGTCCTGTTTGTTACACATGCGCACAGTGGATGCGCTTCATCCCAAAACTTCTTCCTGAAGTCAGTTGCTTGATTTCACGCTTTGCTCAATCTGTGAAGCCCTGATGACTCAAGCAAAGTTCGTGGAAGGAGATTATCTCGAAACCCTCTAACAAATGAACAGCGAGCTGCAGAACGAAGCAACTGAGAAACAGAGAAGATACCACAGATTTGGTAATTTCAGTTCGGAGAACGCGACACATATTCCACTCCGTTCAGCATCCGGTGTGACTAGAACACTATTTGCTTGCGGTGCTGCTGTATGCTTCGGATTTACATTATTCGCTGTTAAGTGGCATCAACACGAGATGTTGTATCCTCGCATAGGATACCCAAGACGACCTGCAGTATCAAGTAACGGTAAGGGAGACTACGAGCGGCCCAGTTTGCCTGATGATAGGCCGGATGCCGTGTGAGCACATTTGAAACCATAAAAAATGGTGTGTAAAGCCAACGTATTGCCGGCGATGTGCTTGGTGCTATTCGTAGCTTTGCATGTTTCAGCCATTAGCTTTGTAGCGCCAGCCTCATGACATCACGATGTACCGCCACGATGTGATGGAAGTACTGTTAATGTATCCAATACAACATCTTGATGAGCGTTATCAACCAAGTGTTTCCATACCCAAATGAAATACAGAAGAAACCTCGCTATGAGGTTATGGAAAATTCGGTCAGGGAAGCCAGCACAACATTGCTGCGATGAAAATTTAAGTTTCCGACACTGAGATTTGAACTGTGGTGACCCTGCGTATCTGTTGGTTGAAGATCGTGAGAGTGATGTCCACCCGCTTGTTCGGGCCACTTTGTTCTTCGGCTCCTTACGTCTACTTCGAGTCCAGTTGTGAAAACCGGGCGGTAAACGTGCTAGGCCATACGCTTGGTATCAATGCACGTATATGGTGAGAACGTCTAGTCGTGTCTCTCAGGCGTATCCAACCGTGTCGTTACACATTTGAAGTTTTTGAATAATGGCATCTTGTGTTTCTGCCCACAAGCATCAACTTCGACTCGTCATTTTGTAAATCTTTTGCATTAACTGGACATTGTATCTAAAATGAGTACCGGTCCATTTTCATTGTCTTCTTGATGTGAGATAGGAACGAAGACGTTTCATATGCCTGTAAGACAAGTAGTACCCTGTCCTGACGCGAACCGAGTTCCGTGAATCATGCTCTCGAGCAATGCGCACAAAGCATTGCAAAGCACGACTAGTTCGTACACGTGTGTTTGTTCAACGTTGCATCAGGAACTGAAAAGAATTCTAAAGTTCAGGAATCATTGTAAACATGCAGAAACGGTAGTATGATTCTTGAATTGCTTTTACGTGGCTGACCAAGAAAGTGTCAGTAAAACCAACTGTCCAATGAAAAGGGAGCTTGCCGATAATAGGATATTGTAGAGCCCCTCATTCCAAATTCAACATGATATTCTGGGACACATAAAAGATTCTTAACAATCTTAATGCTTCATACGTATCTGACAAATGCTCGTTCGTAAGATTTTGGTGCTTCAAAGTTCTTCTCCAGCTCGTAGTTGAGATGGCAGTGATGTGATCTCAAACATTGCAGCATCAATTGCAACTGAAATCATGTTCCAATATTCTTGGAGAACTATTCTGACACTTTTCCCGTGAATTGTGGCCTGGAAAAGTACATCCCATATTCTGCCTGCTGTAGAGAAAGCTGAGTCCCATTACATAGCTTGATTTTTCATATTCCTTCTGCCTCTCATTGTTTAACATACTAACAATCCAAAAGATGCTTGAGTTTCCAGGTGCAGATCGTTTTCTAATAGTGCGATCCAGGTGTGAAAACATTGAAAACAGTTAAGCCAATACATGATAATATATGGATGGGAACTCACATCCCCTTGCTCACTCCCTAATTTTAGTCAATGAACAATGGATTCAAGGTTGTGGCTACTGGCAGAAGTGCACATTGCGGTTACAGTTGAAATGTCAAGTGTGCAATGTTTACAATTATTTATTGAAATGTTGAACATCATGCAAGATGAAAATTTCAAGTTAATCTAGCTGTAGATGTTGCAGAAGAGAAAAAAGTCCAATCCTGCTATGTATCGAACAATCATGTTCAGTTGCACGTCTTCCTTACCTCTAACTTTGGCCTGATGGCAGAGTTTTAAAATCCCATTCTTGGCATATTCTTGTGGGACCAAAGTGGGACCCTGTGACGATTAGCTAGTGGGCAGCAAAGCAATGATTCGCTGACCAACCACAGTTTGTTGAAGATGGCTGTTGCGGCTTCAGCCACTGTACCGTTTGGTTTCCGGTCACCACATGTGAGCTCGGGCTAGAGGATTTATGCGCATTATAAACTCCATATCCAAGGTTAACATATTTCACATGGAACCGTAACGATCAACGTACGCCGATACTGGGAGAGCGTCATCAGA
>JAULKQ010018769.1:0-10046 GCA_032356285.1 Smithsoniella earleae | reverse complement strand
AGCTATTCAGGCTTCACTGCAGTGACCACATATAATTACCTTACATAATACAAAGGTCTGCCGGATTCGGACTGCGTGATACATGCCAATAATTTGTACGGTTCGCCGGAATCACACGTTTAATGGCGATACGGAATTCACTTGTTTTGGACATCGCCGCTTCCTTAATCTGGTAACAACGAAATTATGAGGTAGCTGAACGTGAGCATTATAAACCTAACAACGAACTGAATCCCATATTCACACAGGCTTCGGATCGTCATTTCATGTCCGTTTTTTTCTTCATCTAGAGCCAGTAATCCCAGACCACACTGAAAAAAAGTCAGAAGCGGAATTGGAAAGTGACTCGTACATCTGTGCAGCTCAAGATTCAACCTATGGTGCTAATGCGTTCATGATCACATGTACCGGGTATTACATGTGCTTCTGAGAACAGGCTTGAATGTCACGCAGGAGCTGGCAGTTCATGTGTCACAATGCGCCGTTTCACTATCATACTGCACGTTATCCGGCGGACCTTTTTATTAGGTACGGTAAGTATACTTTATTCTCTCTCGGTGAAGAAGGGACACTGACCACTATATTATGGCAGTATCCTTTTAAATGCTATTGATCTGCACTTGGTGTCTTAGTACTAAGGTCTTACCAAAGGGTACTTCAATATCTGGAACTAGCTATTTCAGCTAAGATATGTCGGGTAAGTCACAGGCCATGGATTTCGGGAATGCCCGCTCCCTACTTAAGAGAGTGCCGCGAGGGTTGTGTGGTAGATCGACCTACTACTGGTCTTCAGCTATTCGCGCTACACACCGGTGACCACATATATATTAAGTTCTCTCTATTATTTAACGTGAATCACCCTCATATCTACACATCAGATTGTGCTGTTGAGATTGGGGCTAGCTCAGGGCACTAGCAGTGCATCTGGAAAGGAAGCACGGTCCTGCTGTATCTAATACTTACATTCACTGACGAGATGGCTTGGTGAGGATGCTAAGCTGCCAGAGTTCGTCAGCCCCAGATAGTAGAGAACTGCTAGTCCCCTTCTATCTGTGCTCACCACTCTGGTACCTGCTTATGCAGATTAATATCTACTCCTGGTATTCCAGATGTCGACAGAACAAGAACCACATTGTTTTGTCAAGAAAGGGATAGCATTAGGGCACTCTAAACAAAGTACTTTCCTGCCCACGAAGTCTGAAAGGCAAGGTAGTATTGTTGCATGATGTAGACGAAGCACTTGTGTTACATCTGAGATGCCAAGGGTAGATATTAATCTACACGAGCGGTGAGCACAGATAGAAGGGGAATGGCGGTTCTTGTTACTTGCCATTTTTGCTGCGGCATCCGCTGTGCCCTTGCAGCTTGTGTAACACTCCATCTGATTACTCTATGTGAAGAATGATTCACCATGTTCTGGCTTGACTACAGTGGCCACAGAGACTGCCAAGCACACCTGCATGTGGGTGTGCAAGGAACGAAAGCGGATGATATCAAGAAGCTGTGCATGCCCGCCATGCACCACACTTCTATACAGCAGCCGGAGCAAGAGCTCCTCTATCGGATCTTGAGACAACGAGCTGGCTGTGACGGGCACTTCTTCGTAGGGGATATGCGAACCATCTGGAACGTTCCAACTGGAGAGGACTTGTGATCCATTCAAATGCTGCTCGGTGTTGGGGGCCTGGCTCAAAGGAGCTTCGAGTTCGGTGGCGAGATCTTGAGCAGAGTCGTGGGGGCTCAACATTCTCTCCCTGTCGTAATTTATCATTCCAGAGGACCTGGGAGTGGCGCTAGGCTGCCTATGGTGCTTCTCCTGGGTGATGGGCACCTCCTCGGGCATCTCTTGTTTGTCTGGCTGCACATCTACCTTTCCGAACACAGAATCAAGTGCAGCGGTAAACTGTGCCTGGCGCCGATCATCTTCGTCGTCGTACTCGAAAAGCGGATTCTGCTTGTCGAAGCAGAACATGGACATGCACCGCAACGTCATTTCTCGGCACGTGCACGCATCTCCCAGTGAAAGCGATGCGATTGCGCCGAATGACTGCGCCTGAGACACCAGGAAATAGTGGGACACCTGCAGAGGCTGTGCGTATTCGCAAATCGAGTTGTGAATGAGAGACAAGAGTCGGGAGTACCTGGGCGTCCGCAGCAGCGAGTGCCACCATACACAGAATACGCTGGGCTTCAGGGAGATCGTAGGTGACAAGGGCCATGTCGCCGCGAACGAACAGCGCCTGCAGACAGCTGTCGACATGGCGCCAGCGCGCCACTTCCAGCGCCTCTAAAGTGAGCTCTTGCATGTACTCGCGCGAAATCTCCACAGGAGTACACTCAAACTGCAGCGTCTCTGAAGGGCGATGCAACGGCGCCGCGGGAGAGCTGGGCTCCGATTCTGAAGGCGCTTCTGCGGAAATCTGGGGCCATTTGGGGGTGTATACGCAGTACTCGCGCATGCTGCCTTGACCGCCGTATCGGCTGCGCAGCTCCATAATGGTGGCAGCCAGGTGGACAGTTGCATATGCGAACAATGCGCAGGCTTCGCTGATGTTACTGTCTCCAATGGTGGCTTGGGTGGCGGAAGGGGCGGGGCCGGCGGTCTCGCGCTGCTTTTGGAGATCATCCAGCTCGTACTTGCAGACCTTGCGCGACAGAACGAGGGACCGCAGGGCTGCTGGGTAATCTGCTGCAGTAATCAGCTCGGCAGCCAGTCGGTTAAGCGTGCCAGACATGTGGCGCGACACTGTAAGGGGGGCAGTCCCTGGCTGGAGAGGGTCCAACTGTGCTTCTAGAACATGATCTACAAGACCAGAGGCGCACGTTAACTCGTTGACGTGCGGTTTAGTGCTGATTAGGGCACGATGTTTACTTTTTCGTTAAATAATCAAATAAATTTTAAATTATTTGTTGTGAAAAAAAGAAAAATTATGTTATTTGAAAAAAATATAAAAATATGTGAGTCGATTTATTTACTCTGTTGAAAGCACATATTTTTAGCAGCTTGGTGGTATAGCCAAGTGGTAAGGCAAGAGATTGCAGATCTGTTGCCCCCCATTTCGAATCTGGGTACCACCCCTATCCTACTGCAAAACAGGATGCATCGCAGAGCGGGGTCCGCTGAACAGCTTGTAACAAATCTGGGACGAACGCATTGGAGTGTTAGCAAGCAGGCGCAGGCAGCGCACTCGGGGGGAGGTGCATAACGCTCTGAGCGCTGAGGCTGTAGAAAAGCGCTGACACGGAGCTGAGGCCCAGCGCTGCGCAAACTTGTGCCAGCAGCTCGTAAAGCCTACTGATAGTCTGCCAGGGGCAAACATGCACTTCTGGCTGCGCATCAACCGGTGGCATAAGGGCCTGCATGCACCCACGGCGACATCAGCACGGGTACACAGTAAAGCCGACACGTTTCAGCTTCCCGAAACGCGCAGGTTGACCTCAAGCGAATAACATCCGAATCAACTCCCGCACACAAAAAGGGCAAACGCTCGCGTGCACACCAGGACGGCCTCAGCTCCACCATCCACGCCCAAGATATGGCAGAGCTCCAAGTCATAGTCCTCCCACGTTTGATCCTGTTCAATCTCAAGCTCAATGCATTGCAAATCTCCAATCCAAGTCAGCTCGGCGATGCGGCTGCCGCTGGTCGCTGAGGTTCTGGGCTGCTCTGATTCACTGGTTTTCGGGCATGGTCCAGGAAGCTGGATGCGTTGGCCCAGAACATCCTGCACGCTCTGGGTAGCAAGAAAGCTGTCCAGCTCCTGCAAGAAATGCATTCGTAACACGGTAAGAGTTCAAGGTCAAAGCACGAGTGCTGAGATTTCAGTTCGGCTTGACGGTTTGCAAGTTCGAATTCACCTCGCTGTTGCCCTTGGCGAGCCACTCTTGCAGCCACTTCACTTGCTCGGGAACCCCAGGATGGGCGGATTCGTGCTGATGATACGGAGCCAGATCAGCGAAAGTAGAACAGTTGTCAAGCAGCTCCTTCTGTGGTGCGGTTAGTGCTTCATCCCGATTACGCAGTTCGTATTCCAGCCCGGGGCTTTGGATGAGCGACCTCCCGTTGATGTGGGGCAACGGTAGTTCGCAGGGCTCCTGGAGCAGTGTCCGATGAGCCCGTTGGAGGCAGAGCCGGCAAAGAGACAGAGCAGCCTTCGCGCTTTTCTGTTGCTGAGCAGCGGTGGGCAAGCGCAGGACACAGCAGAGCAGCACTTTTGACAGGCGCTGGACGAAAAAGGGGTTGAGGTTGAAAAAAGTTGGAGGGTCGCCGAGGCGGAACAGCGCGAGGGCCCAGCGCAGGCAGTCGCGGAGGACGTCCGTCGTTTTCTTCTGTGCTTGGGAGTGGCTGTGCTCGAGGAGAGTGACGTTGATGTCGACGAACTGCCCCACCAGCTCGTACCTGTACTCGTACGCGCTGGCGTGACCTGACGCTTCGTTCTGGAGGATTGCCAGCAGCGATGTGTTGGAGGCCGCGCACAGGAACCCCAGCGAGTACAGCTCCATGGTTAGCTCGATGAGGCAGGTCACCAGGACGTTTTCGCTCTGCTCTTCGGCCAGCTGCATGTGCATCAGGATGGACTGGTCCTGTTTCTTGCTCCTCAATGAAAAGAAGGCGGCGAAGTAGGAGGTCAGGGCCAGCCATACCGAGCTACGATTGCACATGTACGGCGGCAATAGAACCTGCACAACGAGCTGTTATCAGGCAACAGCACAATATAACCACCCCCGCCCCCCCCCACTGAGCAACAGACGTCAGACGCACCTCATACGCTGCAGCAGCTTCTCTGCGGGCAACCACATGCCACGTATCCCATGCCATGAACTCCTTCTCGAAGTCTGTGGGCTCGATAAACGTGCTTGAAACGACGTGGGTGAGACCCGGGGACAGCAAGGGCACAACAGATGCTATATCAAACTTCATGGTACCATCCATGGGCTCAAGTGCATGCTTCCCTAACGCCTCACCACCATCAACTTTTCCCAGAATCGCCATAGCTCTCATTAGGTCCTGTTCCCTGTAACACAAGCAGGGTAGCATTCTGCAACTGTGTTAATTCACACATGACGTACGGGGCTCGCCATCTCGTTCACAGTTACATAACAATTTACTAAGCGGTCTGCTTTCTATCAATACTACTTGCTCAACCAAAACCCTGGCTTTCAAATCTAGTAAGCTTGCCCTGGGCTACATGTTGTCAAGTTAAGATGGTACTGGTAGGACGTACTTCTTGTCAACGTTTCCCAGCTTACTCTGCATTCAAATTTGATTGCACAGAACAATAACTGTTCTTCTGTCCACACTGACAGTTCGGTTCGTATTCAGAATGTTACTGTAATGAAATTAGAGTGACTTTCAGCCGGCAAGAAATCAAGGAATTACTACAGAAATCGACGTGGTAGTTGGTTGCCGTGGGATGCCAGGATAGAAGAAGACTGCTTGAGCAAGATCGAAAGGTTTTTCTTCTTCAATACATACATATTTATCCTGAATAAGTACCACCATACAGTTTTTGAAGCATGTTCTCCTGCACCTGTAAACTGCTCCAAGAAACGAAAAAGAAGCGTCCACTTGTGGCTGTGGGCTCTGCAAGCGGTGTGTGTGTAACGGGTGCTCTTCTTTAATTTGTGATGGTGCTGGGGCCTGCCTGGGCTGACCGTCACCACCAGGGGAAAGCAGGCTTTCAAAAACATCTGGCAGTTGATGTATCCTTAGATGTGCAGCTTTCTCCCTCTCAATAACTTCCTGGAGTATTGTGTGTTGTCAGGGACGTAAAGTGGGCTGCGCAGTGGACTGATGGCCTGAAGTGTTTGAATGCTGATGCAGGCTGATTGGTTCGTGTGATGAATTGAAGGCATTGGTTGTGGTTGAGAATCTTACCCGCAATCGGGGCTGGCTGAAGCGATATACCTGGGTGAGGAGCACAATGAGCGTCGCAATTTGCTGTGTTGCGACGACTTCGTTACCTTTGCCTTGGCGTTTCCGCACCGGGAACGCTTCCAGCCCTTCAGAAAGACTTCCGAGGATACATTTCTCGTCAATGAAATTGCATGCACACTTGAGCAACAAGGCTGCACGTTCCAGTGACAATATCTCCAGTAACACCAGCAGAATGTACTTGACGTAAGCGTCCAGAGATGGTTGTACATGCAGAACGTGCGCCAACGCCACGTCGGCGTGAAGAATGTGACCTGCGTTTGAAGGGGTCAGACCAGCATGCGTTTAATGCTATTACCGTGGCCAGAAACTCTGTACTTACTAACGAACCTGTATTCCACTTCTGCAAAGCAATCTTCATCCACGTTTCTGCTGTAGGGTGTCCTCCGTCTGCTGTGCACTGGACACTACGATCCTGGCTGGTCCGGCTTGACCATACGCACTTGCCCACCTCACATGCCAGATCCTTGTAACTCGTAATTGTTA
The DNA here is from genome assembly GCA_032356285.1 of Smithsoniella earleae. Classification (NCBI taxonomy): domain Eukaryota; kingdom Viridiplantae; phylum Chlorophyta; class Ulvophyceae; genus Smithsoniella; species Smithsoniella earleae. The sequence goes on along the minus strand of JAULKQ010018769.1, from coordinate 3,625 downwards.
GCTTCCCGATGGTGACCCCTGTATTATCGCTACCATATCCCCTCTCATCTGTACCGCAGTTCTGTTTGACGAATGGTGCACTGACATTGTAGTCGTTGCAACAGTTGGGGAGCTTGTGTCTCCAAATCCTGCAAGCAATAGTAGCCTGCTTGCACCAAGAGCCATTTTCCGCCGTCTGCTCCACGGACATATAAGTATTATTCCGTAACCCATACGAATTGTGAGGGGTGTGAATCATCCCGGCAGAAATGCTTCAAGACGTACCTGGCATCAAGTGCCGGGTCGTTCACCAGCCTGTTAAGGGACCTACTGGTTGCAGAGAGTCGAATAAGTGACTGACTGGGCAACTTGCTTGCAACGAGCACTAATAGCTCGTTGGGAAGTTTGAGCAGTTCAAACTTTTCCCCCGCCAGTGCTTCATGCGATGTGTATGAGTTCGTCCCCATTCTCAGCAGGGTTCCAAAATCTAGGACGAAGAGATAAAACTTCGGTTATGAAGTGTGAATTTTATGGGAAGGGGGAATATATTAGATCTTCCATAGCAGAAAAGCTGTCGTCGATGTAGACATTGCAATGCAACGTAAACAAAATGTCACACAAAAGACTCTTTCTGCGCTCCCTCATTCGAGCTTGAGCGAATATAATGGCTAATTTTTGTCGGTTTGCGCACATAAAAGGGTGAGTTGAAGTACAGTGCTACGCTGGTAAGCATCGTCATAAACCCCGTGTAGCCACGGGACTGCTCAAGTTGTTTCCAAGACGAACATTGCGGCCGCAGGCTTCAACAGGCAGGTCCATCAAGCAATTTGGTTTGATAAAAAGCAGGTTCACACTTCACATAAATTATTTATTGGACAGTGTTTGAATTAATTTGGGAGGGAGAAAAGTTAGGGAAGAATTTTGGCGTGGCCTTGTCATCGGTCTCAATTTCGCCAAACTCGTTCCGCCACGAACTGCCATTGGCTGTGAAAAGATTGTGTTATTACCATCCAATTTTCCTGGGGTATTGTGTAGCTACATAGCCAAAGAGGCTGAGGTGAAGGAACGATGGCAGGCAGCCAAAAGGCCCAGCGCAACAAAGTGCGCTCACCTCGCACTGTGGCAAAGTCTATGTACTGCTTCATGATTTTGAAATGTGTATGAACAATGTTTACACGTTCTTGATACGGACATGTTGGTATTCCAGGCGCATAAACAAGCAGGCGGTCCAGGAGCGCGTGCTCGCAGTCGCCTGGGCAAGACCGACGTGAAGAAAGCTTCAACTATATCTTCTCACATTGCTAACAAAGGGAAGCAAAGCCGCTTGCAGTCGTCCATTCATGCCAGGAATGAGTCTCGTCAAGCTGCACTACAGCGCATGCGCCACGAACATGCGCCACTTGTGATTCAACTGCTACCGCTAGGCACGTCTGTTGACGAGCAAAAAATGTGGAATCTGTTACGAAACTCATGTAATCTAGGCTCGGATGCCAAGTCGCTGAAGGACTATGAGGCTGAGCAAGAAGCGTCTGAGATGAGTTCAGAGCTAACCCACTTCCCTATGGCGCCAGTGACACTGCTGCTGCCTGGGAAGCATAAAATGCGTGTCACACTTCTCCCTCCACTCTCCTCAAACAACAGGGGAAATATTCACGCGCTTGTCGACGTAGCGAAGGCAGCAGATGTTGTACTGTTGTGCCTTTCGACACCACAGCGGTCCGGGCCTCAGACACAGCCTGACAAAACGGGACAAGGAGCTGTAGATAGTAACGGCCTTCTTGCTCTCCAGATTCTTCGCAGCATGGGCCTCCCTGAAATCCTTGTTGCTGTTCAAGGGGCAGGCTCTTCCCAGAAAGAGCGCTCCCATGCAAAGAAGCAGGCTGCGTCTGAGCTACGAGCAGAGCTGGCAGGAGACCTGAAGGTGCGTGGCCTCAACTTTTCTTCTCACTTTCAACTGCAATAGTGTTGACTTTTCTGACTTCTATGCTACGTTCAACCTGTAACATAATCAAAGGTTAATTGCGGTTGCTTGAGATGACACCAGTAGTTGCGTATCCGAAGGTACACCTTAGTGGTCACCTCTGTCGAAAATGGAGGAATGTTTTGAACAAGAATACTGTCAGCGTTTACTTCAGAGCATGACAAGTGCCAGTTACTCCTGTTTCGAACAGAAGCTCAAAAAAACCGTGTTTTGACAAGTACAGTTGACTATTCAATCGTGGCGCCAATCTGCCTGGGTGATTATCGGTTATGTTAAAGCCATGGGGTTTCTAAGAGCCGCATCCTATGAGGGAGTGCCTCAGGCTTTGAAGAGGGCTGGCAGACATCCACCCTGTCACAATTCCAAGTTACCAAGCATGTTCTTGCTGCAGACATTTAAGTGGAAGCCCCTCGATAGAGCAACCTGACATGTTCAGTGCTTGAAAAGCACACCAGTTGCGCATGTATGATTTGCTACCAAGATTCAATGCCACTTTGTTACAAACGCAATAACAGCAAATGCTGGCATCATACCAGAGCACACGCAGTTGACATGCGCTCCTTGTTGGAAGCCACGCCCTATACTTCTTCCAAGTGACCTTACACTAAACGCTGAAACATACCTATTGCCCTTAGTAAGAGATACATTAATCTCTTTATACTTTATAGCACGTTCCAAAACAGTAGTGGTTCCTCTCCCCTTCCGCCTGTCAAGTTTCCCACACTGATTTAGGTATAGGAAAGCAAAGCCATAGTACATTCCACTGTTTGTGTGCCAGGAGACCTGGCAGCCTTTCACCATTACGGGTTGACAGCTTTTCTCACCAGTAATTTACCTTCCCTTATTTCAAGAACTTGTAGGTAAATAGAAGGTTGTGCGGTTCACCGTTGTCTGCTCTGTGAAATATTCAGACATGAGTGGGGTCTTCGTGATGGATGGTCAAGAACGTTGTTGAATAAATGTGGCTCCCAAGGTAACCGTACTAACGTTTCGTCGCTGTACGTCCAAACAGGGTCATACTCTCCTGAGATCTACATTGATGAGATCGGCACGAAAATTACGCCTCTAATGCTCAGAACGCTTCACCAGGGCCCCAGCACATGATTATGGCCTCCTGTGCATGAACATTCACGATCAAACATACGAGTGTTTGAACAGCAGTGGTACAGTGCATTAGTGTGCCAAGAGACATGGACATCTCAACGGTAGGCTTCTACAATCTGCATTGATGGTTACCAGGTGGTCTGTGACTTATCAGAGAACTCTCATATTGTGTAGATTATTCGATTTAATGCACAGAATTGTCCCAAACATTAAGGCTCATTTTGCCAAACCTACCCTGTCCTCGTCGGCAGCTTCTCTTGCCCTTCGTTCCTACTGCCCTGCCTAATACTCTTTAGAACATCCATCGACGACTGAGAAGAAGCTTTAATTCACGAGCTTCATGCAATTTTCACTTAGTGGTCTATGTTTTTGAATCTTGGAGGGTCTGCTGTAGGACAAGGGACCGAGGACTGAAAATCTGATTACGTCGAAGAAGGAAAAGGAGATATTGAATTTGCCCACCTTTTGGATTTATTCAAACATGTTAGTTTTTTAAAAAAGTGCCCTATTCACCGAAATGTTCCGTCAAGGCTTAGGCATTAGTGCAGTACCATCATTTGG
>JAULKQ010018758.1:0-10057 GCA_032356285.1 Smithsoniella earleae | reverse complement strand
TGAATGGTTGTTACACATATATATATATACACGCGCATATATCAATAGTGCGAATCAAACAAGTGCATACACAGATTTCTCAGCAGCACCTGCGAAGGAGAATTCATTCATATTTAGATGTGCCCATCTGTTTACGCCAGGGTAGCAGTAGTTTGAACACGCACAGGGGTTTCAGTCCCGCCCATTGGCGAGTAGATGCGCTGCTCTACGGTCACAGCTTGAACAGAGTATTTTCTGAAATTTCTAACGATCCCTGATTGTTCTATGATCTTTATTAGGAGTGTTTGAATCTCCCATGAACACGGTCGATGTACACATGTATGTCCACCGTTATTCGCCAAAGGGCAAACACAGAGCAGAAAGCATTCACTTACACCACGTTTTATAAACCCTATTGATAATATGCTTTGTGCCACGGTGTACGGACGATCAGTGCTAAACGACTGGGGCCGATATGAAAATGATAATACGTATTGTATATTTTCGGAACGCAGCTTTCGCACGGCATCTTTGTCTTGAACATAAGTAACTATGACTCATGAAAAACGAACCATGCACCTTGATGATACAAACTTAGGCCATGTGTTCTACGTGAGGCATGTTTGAATTTGACTGTGACGAAGCGGGTTAACTCTCGGCAATGCACGAAATAAATGGCTTCGTAGGCCAACCCCCGTAACATTGTGTTTCACTGTTTCTTCTATTAAACGGCTGTACACGCAATAGCTTTATAACCTTGCTTACCCCAAAGCACATTCTTGCTCGAAAATCCTTATTACCACTGATAGAAACAGAACTTGAGTAGTCATTCGCTTTACAATTTGTTAACAACAGATTGTTGTTCTTGCGAAGTTGCGGACCGTTTCTGTCTGTCTTCTTGGGCACCTGGAGGCAAAATATATCATGTGAAAATTCTCTCATCAACTCCCCCATTCATGAGCGCTGTTCGTGCGACTCCTTCGTTCTCGTCTTGCTATGGGGTGGCGCGCGTCTGGCGCAGGTGCAACCCCGACAGGTAATGGAGGCAAGACAAGCGGTTCAACCGGTTTCCACACAGAGTATCACCAAACCTCTAACAAAGGAGTCAATGTATCAAGCGCAACAAATCCTTGCTTGAGTAGAGCTTTCAGAGATTTGCAACATACCAGCTTGTTACCTGACATTGTCACTCGCACCTGTCTCTATGCATGCTGGAGAATAAATGCATGTGCCATTTAGGATGTCGCCTTAGGGGAAATCATTCGAAAACAACATACGATTACATATTTCAACGATATCACGCCTCATGGCTCAGATGTGAAGCCCTTCCTTAAAAATCGCAACTCGCCGAAGCATGCGATAGCGAAAGTTGAGCCTGCGAGGCTACTGCTGCTTTTCCACCCAGCCGCAGCCTTCGCAACCTCATCTGCAATGGAAACATCAGCTTCTCTTCATTTAGACCAGGTTAATTGTGAGCACAAGAGACTGGAAGTTTGTGAGGATTATTTCAGCCAAGAAAAACGTACTACCCGAGGAGTCCCATCGTCAGCTCCTGTGAAGCATCATAAGGCAAGAATCTCCAGCTTCAGCAACTTTTGCTGCAAATGATTGTCATGCTCACATTTTATTGCAAAGGCTTACGCTGGTCATGTGCTTGCAGGACAGTGGAAGTAAGAACAAGCGCTTGTACGCGCTCACAGACGTGACTAACGCCCTTCGTGGTCACTCCTTGAATGGAAATCACAGTGTGAAGGTACGGTTGAGCCTCCACGTACATTCGCAGTGGTAGCCCAGCGATTGGGGATGCGACTAGGGAAGCCCATACTTGTGACGATGCCATAAGCAAACTCTATGCGCTGTCTTAGATTTGCATACTTCGCAACATAACGTATAAAATTCTGCAGCAAGACCGGCAAAAACAGCCCAATGTATCTCACTCAGAATCGGGGCACAAAACATCTTCTAGTGGGGACGCGGCACGAGGGCGTATGGTGCGTCAGAAAGAGAACTTGTGCTTTTAATTATGATTCAGGAAAACTGTGACTTGTTTGTATACGCAATTAAGTTACCACGAGTTTAATCGCGGCAGTTACTTCACTACGCATTGCCTTCTACGAACCTCACTCCAAATTTCGAGCACGGTTCGATAAGAAATAACATTCTTGAGTTCCGTGACACCAGTCACGGGTCGTAATGTGCGCAGGGTACAGAGGTACGTGATCAAGAGCAAGAGGTCGTTGAAGAAGACTGCCGTCAAGGTGAATTCATGCACACACACACACACACACACACACACACAATATCCTCTTAAACGGCTGAACTTTTTTGTGCTTTATTTCATAACTATGAATGTACGCAGGCCTACCCGCTACTTACGTAGAAGTCATTGATATCGATAAGCCTTTCAGCAACAACATTCAAATGGTTCCCGCTTATGCCCAAGCGAACGCGGAGTTCATGCGAGAGCTAGAGGTGAGTTCAACTGCTCGAATGGTCTGCTTTTTGTGTCAGGCGACATTTCACGCGCTTTCCGGTTTTGTTTTAGCCGCAGCAAAGTTCTGCTATTTTCATGCATCTTGTTGTCACCGGGTGCCCGTAGCCCAGAAAATCGCAATAGTTTCGACATTCTCAGGCTTGAATCTCATCGGGTGGATCGCTTCAGACATGGTTGGTACTTGTCAACCGGGAAGGTAAGAAAGTGGAGACTCGTTCGTACGTAGTATCCTTAGCGCATAGGTCCCCCCGACGGACAAGTGTACTCGATTGTCGTCAAGTCTCGCGACGAGTACATTGAACTGAAAAGCGCAAATGTCCGTAGCGCAATTTTCTGTGTGCAGGTTCAGCTGCGTGCAAGACCAGATTACGTTGCTGCTGTACAACCAAAGATCACCAGTCACATGCGCGCAGTGCTGGTAGATTGGCTGATCGAAGTTTGCGATGAGTTTAAGCTCGTCACCGAAACTCTGTACCTTACTGTCTCCTACATCGACAGGTTTCTGTCGGTACAATCTATACACAATTCTGAGTTCCAATTGCTCGGAGTCGCGTGCATGTGTATCGCAGCCAAGTATGAAGAAATACACCCGCCACAATTAGAACGCTTTTCTTACATCACAGACCACGTCTGTAGTGTTGAAGACATATCTGAGGCCGAAGCTGAGGTCCTCCAGGCTCTTCAATTTAGGCTCTCAACTCCAACATCCAAGGTAAACTGAAAAAAAATTGTAACCGTGTTTGCAAGTACTATTGCTCACATATATTCATAAAAATTTTTAAATGTGCAGGCATTTCTTCAGCGCTTTCTCCGCGCTGCTCATGTTGCAACAACTATAGAGTACAATTGCCTTGAGCCATTGTCTAGATATATTTTAGAGCTTTCCTTGTTAGATTATAGCATGTTGCGGTACCGTTCTTCAACTGTAGCAGCCTCGGCAATCTTGCTAGCAAGAACTCTTCTGGCGCACGTGCATGATGAGTCGGAGGCCAATGAGATGCAGCTTCATGTAGTTTGGACAGGCACTATGGAGCATTATACAAAGTATTCGGCAAAAGACTTAGAGTCATGTGTGAAGCAGCTCCATCGCACTCTCATACAAGTTAGTAACAAGGCAAAGAGGCAACCATTTGTTTGTCACAAGTACAGCCAACCTAAGTGGGCTTCAGTGGCAGCAATGAACTTCATGGAAGTTCTCCCTGACTCAATGTTCGAAAAGCTTGCAGCTTTCCCCGTCCCTGCACAATACTTGGCACACTTGTAGTCAGCCGTAGGAGGGAACATCTCCTTTTCATGGTGTCATATGTGTGCAGTGCAATCCACCCTCTATTGCACAAGCGTGCAATGTGTACGCTGTCAAGGAAAAAGTATTGCTTAAGACACAGTGGTTTGCTATTGTGGGACCATTCATATGTGCATGGTGAGATTGCTGTTTGAGTTGATGCGGGTGTTGATTGAATAGGTCGCATATGCGTCCAGGTAAAAGGTCTTGGACTCGGTGGTTGGCACTTGAGGAGAAAAAATTATGAAATGAGCCATGCTGGTAGTCTTGGATCCAGCATTGATTCTGCTTCAATCTGGCTTCATGTTAGTGATAATCCAGAGCCTCCTAGATAAATTGTCCAAAGTATAGGGATTTGTATACTTTTATTAATTTGTTTTGATCGGGAACAAGTCTTTGTGTGTATCTCAGTGTTTTGGTGTGTGTGTCTGAAGAGTTGAGATCCGTTGACACAGGCAAGTTGTCATAACCAGGAAGCACTGTGAAGTGCCAATCTTTAATGCAGCAGAACTGCGCCATCAGTTTAAAAGGATGTGACTCAGGCATTTGAAATTATGACGTTACATTCGCACTGCCGCTGAATGTGAGTTGAGGTTGGAAGTTCTGAGTGGTTACGAAGTCGAGTCCTGAACAATTGTAGGATAGTGAAATAAAGTTGAATCAGGAGAGCATTTCCATATTCGTCATACGTAGGAGATTTCACATACATGATAGATTAGGCTAGAAGGTAAGACGTTTAATGAATTATCCATGGACAATTGACAGTGCCTCTCACGACTATTACACTGTGCTGCGCTCATTCCTATTATCCAGGTATGCGAATAAACTACGCGGCCTTTTCCTATTTGTCGATAAATTAGCACTTTGAGAACCTGACTCGACTTGAAGTTGCGAACCCGTTTTGCCTTGATCCGAGTTACTACTTTGTCCTGCACGACATGGAAGCAGAGATGTTGATACAGATGCGCTGTCATAAGATACGGATATGCTCGGAGGGATGATTACCTGCAAATAAAATGGGTATAAGCTTACTCCCGTTTGCAGCATTTTTTTGAGCTCTCAATTTGGCTTGCCTCGCAGTCACTTCACTATGACAGCATGTGCACAACGTACGGAAATTTGTTATATCACAAAGACCCCCACCCTCGTGTACAGCCTTGATGTGGTCAGCTTGCCACGCATTCCCTGTACGTGCAATTTAGCACTGCAATTGCGCTCTGGTTCTGCCGGCTACCTTGAATCTGTGCATGTGAAAAAGCGACACAGTGTCATAGTAATAAGGGTTCCTACCAGGAGTTGGATGCTTGGCAAGACGCTTTGCTGCATCTCGGTTCTTTTTGGTGCGTCCCCAAGCAGGCACTTGTTTAACAATCATGCTGTACCTTTGCTCAACCCCAGAATGGGATCCAGGAATGCATCTAAGGCGGTGCAGCAGTGTGTTCGTGTCCAGGTTGCAAGAGCTGCAAACGCCGTGTTCAATGGAGAACAACTGTCTACGAATAGCTGCAGAGCTCTTCAGGAGCATATAATCATTTTGACACCTGCACATCAGTGTACATCAGAAGCTTATCAAATTCACAGGCGTTCTCATCATACGAACGTGCTTACACAAGGGCTTTGATAGTTCTCAGTACTCACCTTGTGCTGCAGAAGAGTTGAAGCATAACAACAAGCTCGTGGTGGTTGTCACATGACTGAGAAGTCAATTTGTTGGTTGAGCGAAAGAGGCCACCTTCGCCAGCTATTGGCCGCTTGCAGCTACAGCACATGCGCCGGCAGAGTTTGGACTGGCTAGCTGTGTTAGAAGCAGTAGGCTCTGGGCAGCAGGGCTGATCCAGTTTCATTCGCCGTGATCCGTGGCTGGTGGCCACCTCACACACCACAGGCCTCCAGTGCTCCCCCTTGTCTGCATTGAGACTCAATTTCACATTCCTACACGCACCCACACTCCATCTTTGGGCTCATCACAGTGGAGTCTTGCAGGCTCAGAATGTACTGGAAGTATCCCAGGCGATATGTAACATATGTGCTTACAAATATCTGAATGGTACTGAACAAAACAGCGCGCACCGACGGTCTATGCTTCGGAGGAAGCTCTCTTCTGCTTGCTGCTGTGTGCAGCGATGTGCTGGCACTGACGCATCATGCACAGCGTGGATACCAGCTGCTTGGCTCACATCTAAGATAGCAGTTGCAAACTGGTGGCGTTGCATTGCACTCAAATGCCCCCACGCCACGCCAAAGTCAACCGTGCATCGTACAATCCATTTTACTTCAGCTGGGCTCAGACCCTTCACTGGGCTTACCACACCACCCCACGGCAGCCTGACAACTGGCGCTTTGGTCTCGTCACGTTTGGCAAGGGGCTGCAACACTGTTCTCGCTTGACTGTCAATCTCGCCGCACGAGTTGCACGCTCAACGTATCTATTTTAAAACCAAGTGAAGCACAGTTTCATGGTTCTTGGGTTACGTTACCTCGAGCAACAAAGCCAGCTGGTAGCGCAAATCCTGTGCAGACTGGCCAGGTTTCGGCTTCAGCGAAACTAATGGAAACCTCAGACCCATGGGCACAGCCACTTCACCTCCAGTGCCACTCAACAGTGTCACGTTATCTGTATTCGGATTGACCATGAAGAAGACGTTCTCGAACTTTGATTCCTCGGGACGTGCCCAATCTTCGGCATTACTATGCTGCCCCATTCGTGCACTGTTCACTGCCGCCTGGCTCTCACACTTCACACTATATTTCAGAGTTTCCACATCGTCTTCATCTATGCATACCACTGAGCTGCCATCATTTGACACTGTCGCGGGTAATAGCTCGACATCCGAGTCTGCACTGCCTGCGTCCAAATGCTCAACCTGCGGCTTTCCGCATTCTTCATCAATCACCGGAGATGAGCGGTCTTTTCCTTTGCTGCTTTCCAAAACTGGCTGCTCATTGGCGAGCGACTTAGCGTTCTCCAGGTCTGCATCTGGCGCACGAGATGCGATTTCAACTGGCTGGGCATCATCAGAACCTTGTACACACTCTGTTGCGTTAGCTTTATTTGGTTCAGCCTCATCCGATTGTGCGACCCCGTTCTCTCTATTGGATGCACCATTTTGCCGGTCGGGCTTACGAGCTCGCAAATCCAGCACCGTGTCTACGTGAAGCGCCTTTGACGAACCTGCAGCAAGTCACAGAATCAATTTCAACAGTGTCCCTTTTTCCTTACCTTTCTCCGTTCCATACTACGGCTTCCCACCAGCGTAGAAAACTGCAAGCCATCGGAACCACGTTTGTGAGCACCATATCTGGTCAATTCTCGTACACACCAAACCTGAACGTGGTAGCCTCCAACGCGATGATCTCAAAGTATTCCGAGACAAAGATCACTACGTAAGTATCTTCTATGGAACTTTGTCGCCCTAATGACGCTCTGTGCTCGAGCTGGTGGCCTGAATCGGGGTTCAATTGTCATACAAAGGTATCAGAGGTACTTTCTCGGCTATAAACTCTGAGACTCTATGGCTGTTTGAATCTGTACATACAAGGTGGTTGACGAATTCTTCTTGTTCTAGCACGCTAACATCGTGCTCGTCAAAATTCGCGCATATTTCGTCCTGCTCCCGGAATGCACAACAAATCTCATCTACATGTTCTCCTCCACTATCATTCCGTTTCTACTTGCGCTGTGAGTCACGTTGAGCTGTTAGAGTCTCGCTCACGGGCCGATTGGAAGGCCTGTGTACAGCGACTTCGAGCTACGGGCAAACCTGGTCTAGTTGTAGGACGTCGGTTCCCACTAAGATCTGCAGTAGCCTGATTAGGCTGCCCTAGTATAGGCGCTTGGCACTCCAAGCTCTCAGACAGCTGGCGCCAGGCCTTCATATCCAGGGAAGTCTTGCTGAGAAGCACGTAAACGTTGACCGCAGATCGAGACGTAAGGCGATGGGCACGGCCCTCCGCTTGCAGGAGCACGTCAGCAGTAGCCGGCAATTCAGCAAAGACTACCGTAGACGCACAGCTGAAGTCCAAACCGACTGACGTAGCATTCATAGACAACAGTGCAACCTGCAAATGAAGAGCGCTCGTGCCGTCCAGGCTGACAAGTCACATACCGCAGCGAACTAAAAGGTAGGGCGGCGTCCTGTCCTAAAAGTCAACGAACCAGACACGCGTAGAGGAGCGCACGTGGCACGAGGGGTCGTCACAGAAAGCCTGCTGCAGCCTGGAGCGTGTGGGGATGTCCGTAGAGCCATCGATGCGAATGTAAGGCATCGAGCCTGGATTCTGGTTCCCACCTGCTGCGCTTTGGCCTGCCGATGCATCTCCGAACACGTGATCTTCGAGCATGATCTGTAGCTGGTTCATGACAGTGCGGTGGTGCGCAAAAACGACAATCTTCATCGAATTCTCCGAGCTCCCCTGAGGTGTTCGTTGTCCCGCTGTGCCCACCTGTGTGCCATCCAGCTGCCCATGCCCCAAGCTCTGTGAGCTCAGCATATTACTCAAGAACTCTTTGACCTGTACATCCAGCTGATGATACCAGTGTGTTCTAATCGGTGCAGCTGGGGAATCCCAGGACAGCGTAACACCTGAGGGATTTTTGCGAGGCCGGAAATGTGCTGCGCGGTGGTCACAGGCCGCATGTCATCTGGGCTACGCTTGGGTTCATTCCGCATTCGAAACCGAGAATACCTTTTAACCCCAGGCACCTTCTTACTTGCAGGCCTCACTCTATGATCGTCGTCCTGCAACTGGACATCGTCGTCTTCATCTGTACAGCTGTCAAGGTTCGACAACCCATCGCCTGCAGACTCCCCAAACAGGGACGGCTCTGAGATATCCTCAGCTTCTGGCCTATCATCATCAACTCCGGTCTGTTCGTCCATCCAAGCCTACACTCAAACAACCCACTCTCAGGCAGTACTCGCAAAGAGTGTGGGATGAAAACCTGGGCCTTGAATGCTGGAGTAATCTCTTCACCTCGGAGTATTGTGGCACATGTGCAGCCAGAGTTACACTGAATCCCTCCGGCAAGTACTATACTTCGAGACTGCATTTATTGCTATTACAGAGCAGCATGAAGCGACTACGCTTTCCACACAGCTGGTATCACTGAAAAATGCTTTTGCGCGTTCTGATACACTCAGTCCTGTTTCTTGATTTATGGTGGAGTAAAAATCAAATGAAAGAATCCTTGGCTGCTTAGAGCACCAGAAGTAAGCCTCTTGAAGCTCTTCACCTGTCCGATTCGCAGGTTGTTTACTGAACGGAGCGAAATTATGTGAACCAGGATTGTCCCAAAACGTTTTTGAACAAAAGTCGTTTGCACCTACTTCAGCAAAGGGAGTGAGATCTCTACTGTATTGTATGATCAAGGTATACGTACGTACTGTGCTTGCACCACAGTACAGGATGCCAAATTTGCGTGACAGGGAATCAAAATTTCTCGAACGACACAGTCAATTGGGCCTTCTCATACCACGGAAATGGTCACCGCAACAAAACCTCAGCTGTTCCACTGACCAGTCTGTATCCGTAAACGCTGCAATTGGACAGTGGCACAGGAGACGTTCCACACACCTGCCAGGCGATGTTCTCGGCAGTGGCAAAATCTGCTGCTGTCGGCTTCTGGAGCCGGACAACCTGGCGCCGTTTGGACGGGAGCTGAGGCAGGACGTCACTCTTGAGCCTCCGAATCATAAAATCCGTCCGCAGCACCTCTGCCAGCTCGCCGAGCCTCTCCCCGCCTCCTTGCCACCAAGCCTTTCCTCCGAAGCCATTCCGCCCGCGGCTGGCAATCAGCCTCCGCTGGCAGTACCGCCACGCAAAGTCCGTTTTAAATCTGCTGAAGCCGTCCCGCCCACCCAGCAAGTCAGGCTGGAGAGAGTGCAGCTGGCCAGCAAGATCGAACGGCCGCGTTACAGACGGCGTGCCAGACAGGAGCACCGAGTGCTTTGAGTTTCGAACAATCTGCTTCACCACCTCTGTCATTGGGTTGTCCACCACAGCTGCAGCACTCCGCAAGTGGTGGCTCTCGTCAACGATCACAAACCCGAACTTCCCAGCAGCTACACACCGTGGGAAACCCGGGCAGGTGTGTTGAGCCCCATGGGGGCTACTCTTCGGCGAACCGCGCACAGCCGAGTGCACCACCCCACTACTGCACCTGCCCCCGTATTTACAGCTCTTGCAGGACAGATTGGACGCCATATGGTATGAAATTATAACCACTTTGGCTTGCTGCAGGCCACTGCCACCACCGCCCCCCTGACTCGCCCTCTCCTCTCGCCCAGACAAAGCAGAGGCCG
>JAULKQ010018757.1:0-36525 GCA_032356285.1 Smithsoniella earleae | reverse complement strand
ACTTAAGTAGGATACAAAGGTAGTACGAAATCTCGACATTAGAGACAAGGAATAGTTGACTTCTCCCAGCTGTGCATTGCTCCAATACATTAAGATTGAGTGTCAAAAGCCGATGTAGCTGCAAACAAAGAGTGGTTGCCCTTAATGGTTTGCAGAAGAATAACAAAATGACTTAGCCATCCATCTTCCTGCCCTCCAGGCTGCAACACCTGATGTGTAAGTACACCTTGTGTGAGTGTGTCCTGTTCAATGGACAGAATAATGTCTGTGGCTCAAACAGGAGCTTAAATTCTGTACTATGAGGGACCCTTTAGTAGCCAACATAAGAAGTACCCTCACCAGTTACATGAGAACTGAGAACTGTGCCATCACAACTCTGACCATGTCTGGATTCTCAAACAGCTATACCCTTGGAGTACTAGGGCTGTTGAAAAGATTCATGGCCTGCTAGTTCAAATTATAGTCTTAAATGCCCCACAGAAAATGGCCATCATCTTGTGACAAAGGCCGGGTCATGGCTGAAAACACTTTTCTGGCAACACTGTACTTCGTCAGTTGTAGAATTACGTTACTGGGTAATAATTACTTAATCAGTTTTTAGTCCATTGGAGCTGCAAGTGCTCAGACAGTACATATACATGAGGCGCTGGTTTGTTCATTCAACGGCAACTGTGCATTGTGTGAATAGTATTTGCACTCACACTTCATGTGAACCGCTGTAGGGATGACGTAAACGCCCTCCAGCACTTCGCAGACGTTTGCGCAACAGCTGTTCAAGCAGCTACGCTGCTGGAACGCCTGCAGCGCCTGCCACCTATCACCCATGTCCTCACACAAAGCTTGACCAAGCTAGAGGCGCTTCAGCTCTGTGTGGATCGAGTGGTGGCAATCTGCCCTGCCGACAGTGTCCGCATAGTCTTTCCCTCTGGAACCCAGGTACCTTGCGCCCTGAATTATGACCTACTTTACTCAGGGATAAGCATTCAGTCCGTTTCCTGATGATGAGATTAACCAGCAAATTGTTTCATGCACTCGAAGGGTTCTGAAGCAGCTTCTTGCATTTTTTTTCTTTAAGGCCGATTTCAGCTTACACACTAGCACATGACATTTTCAGAGAGTAAAAGATAAGCGTGCATATGCCTTAATTAACATGCGGCAAACGATGCTTTTTTGAATAGCCCTGTGGAAATGCAACGTTCGTTTGTGTTCCACACAGATTTGCAACAAAAATCATCTGCACTGTGTGGCAAGAAGCAAGAGCTTACCAAGAACAACTTTTTTGTAATTACACAATTCAGGTATCACACCAGCACACATGCGGTTGAGTCAACCAGAACTTGGAGCGAGTGAAGCTAATCTAACACACAAAGTGCATAGACAGCGCCTTGTAAACATTCCTAGTCTACATTATGATTCAATGCTGAACGGCACAGAACTGTGCCCATACATTCATGCGCGCCCATGGTGACGCTGCTTTCTTGCTTGTGCTGCCATACTCTGAACACCCACTGTGTGCACCACTACCAGTGACACATCCACTTTCTTGGTACAGCGAAGAGCTATAACCAGGACGTTCTCTCTTCTAAACCTTTCCTCACGTTGTGAATATCTCCTCATCTGTTGCTCCTTACGTTCTGTGTGTTAGATTATGTGTGATATGCAATGGAAACATCCATTACATAAAATGATGCCTCTAGAATGTGGTAGAAAAGTGGAGAATTCTCCGGAATTGTGTGGAGCACTCTACAGGAGTGCAGATCTCCCTGATGTTGTGTAGAAGTTCTTGGACAGGGTTTAGACTGACCGGCTGTATGCATTGACATGATAGCTAAGTACAGGGTATCAACGGTGGTGTCAGAATCTTATATAAGCACAGTGCAATGGTATACTGTAGCATAGTGGTGAAAGCCTGATTACTTGTAAGTGGGACATGTCCCGAACTAAGAGTAAGGTCTTTGTGAAAGTAACCTACATTTGTGTTGGAAAAGCGCAAAACCCTTTCGGATTTAATTGTCTGAGATCTTCAGTTGTCAGTTATATAGTGTGCTCTTGAGTGACCTCGCACATACTCTCAACAATGTGGCTTGACGGTGAGTCAGTTCCCCGACTCAGTGAGATGTTCCTGTGTGGGTTAGAGAGGGTAGAGTAGCTTAATGTAGCTACGGCTGTAAAGATAACACTACACTTTATCTAAACCAGCCTGTGGACACCCAGGGTATTGTCAGGTACTGGTGCCGAAGATATGTCCTACCGAAAATGGTTTCTGGCAGGAAAGGCCAGGCTTTTTGTTTCAAGGTTGCTCTTTGGAATGGACTAGGACATCTGAGCTTTCATTTTTCTGCTCTTTGACAAATGACAAGTGATCCAGAAAACAGTCGCTCCAAGTGTGAATTAATCCTGAATAATGGCACAAAGTTGCCCGACAGGATTATTTACAGCCGAGTCAGGTTTATCTTGTTTTCTGGACCCTCCCCTATAGAACAAGAAGTAGTTGCAGCAACGGTGATTCAACTGGATTTGAATCGTCGTTTAATAGTTCGCATACATTGCTGCAACCAGTGATTGGTAAACTCCATTCCTGTGCAAGTTTTATTCACATAATCTGTAGCGCTCAGGAACACTATGGCCTCAGATGCTTGCAGAGTGGGCACACCAAAATGGCTGAATTTGTGAGCTGGTTTCAAATTTTTGTGGACAGGTGTGACAAACCGGTCTTGCCTTAGATAGATTGCATTGATACTGCGGCAGATTGCAGAGGGCTCATTCGTGGCCTTGAGTGCAGAGCACCTGGGCCTGGTCTCCAGCAACTGGTCTCCACAGACCACCACTGGGGTATGGCCTTGTCGCCTCAGTTTCAAAGTCCTGCAGGCCACTCCGTGTTGGACTGCTGTCGGCGACCAACCATACAAAGTCAGACTCCGGTTAGTTCCATGTACATCCAAAGCCACAAACTTTCAGGCAGTGCACCTATTTTGGCACCTGTTTACTTGATCCTAGTGCACCAGAACTGAGTTTATGAAACACCTTCTCATTGCCACTCATGACATTACACCACGTGGCTGCTTTCTGACCCATTTACCGCCTCAATAGGATTGCTTTATTGATAGATACCAAGGTTAATGTAGCTCAGCTTCTATATGTTAGGGGTTATTTTATTTTACACCCGTTGCTGTTGTACAGCCTGTAGTCCTCTAATAACTTTGGAATATACGTGCCTTGATATGAGCTGGGAGGTCAGCAGCATTGTGTTCTAACAACCAGCTAGAAATTTGCAGTCACACATCTCCTTGTCTTATGGTTTGACAGGCCGTGAACCACTAGCCACACTTTCTGAGATGAAACAGTTGTGCTTTTGATCAGATTGTTGGAGGTTGTGTGTAGTAGAAGAGAAGGTTGCACCGGCGATGGGTAAACTGCAGGCTGAATTCCACGAAGCTGCAGATGGTGTGGATGGGATTGATGCAGAGCACGTGCTTCTACTTCCAATCCTGGAGCCCCATTCTAGTGGCAAGGGTCCCAAGGAAGCCGCCCCACAAGCCATGGGTGTCCTGCAGCTGGTAAACAGCTCTGGAAGGCCAATGTTCAGCTTCATTGACGAATACCTGGTTGCTTCATTCATGAGGCACGTGGCTCATGCTTTTGCACTCGCCTGGTACGTACGTGACTCGTTTGCGATTACTTCTTTGTACTCTTGTCAAATCAAATTATTACACTGTGTTCAAAACTCTAAGAAAGCGATTGAAAGCTCCCTGTTCACTTGTGAAAGGCGTCTGGTATGCCTTTGTGCCACACCAGGCCTGCTGCTCAGGATATGCTTCACCTGGACCTGAGTTCGTACTCCTACAGTACAAATTCCTTTCTCTCTGCACTCCCAAATACTTGTGGTCTTGTGGCTGAAGATATTGCTGTTCCTAGCTTCAGCTTCTCAAACGAACTGCAGTTGAGAGTCATTCCACACGCCTTTACAGCTTGGACATCTCCCGGCAACTCCAGATTATGTCTCGGCACATTGACCACTGCACTTACTTTTCAGCGATGAACAGATAAAACGTGCAGGAGCCAGACCATTAAACTTTGACTTTTTTCAATTATACCAAATCATGGAATGAGAGCGCAATTTAAATGGTAACACAGGAACTTAAGCTTGTTAACCTGTGCTATCCCCTCTGAAGCCATTTCAGTCTACACATGAAAGCCTAGATTTTAAGCATACATCTAGGGAAGGTGGTACGATGCATAGGTTCATTAGGTAGGGTGCCTTGTATCTTCAGTACTGCCCAGATCTTCTGAGTCTGCACAAGGAACAGATCCTCATGCAACTCCTTATGAGAGGAGCCTGAATCCACTCTTGCTCACAACCCATCTCCTGAAGAACATGCATGAATGAGCATCATAGTGAATACATATAGGTATATGACTGGAGAATCAAGCACTGTGATCAATTTTCTGCTTCATGGTGTATTACAAACTGGTATGGGGTAACTGTGAAAGGTGTGGGCTAGAGGCCACTAGTTTAAGGTTCCTTTTCTTGGAGTAGTGGGTACTACAGTGAAGATTTGCACTTGCTGCAGCAGACATTAGTCTTAAATCTTAAGGTAGATTAGATTAGGAAAGCCAGCAGAGAAGCTGATTAGTGAGCTCGCAGAATGTTTGTACGCCAGTAGGAACTTTAATCAGGCACAGGTCTGTGTGCTACTTGTGCAAGGAAATAAGCTTGTTTTTGATGAAGGTAGAAAGGTTCATCGTCCAGCGTTTTCTCGAATCCCTCTCTCTCTCCGCCTTGTGATGAGACTTGCTTACAATTTCGGTTGACTCAGCTGCATGTTTGCTGATGTGACACCAAGGTTTTCGAACGCTATCCGTGAAGCTCATCCAAGTAGGTGATCAAATCATCATCTCTATTCGAGCTGTCAGCCAGGCGATTGATGCACTACAGTTTTACAGTTTTTTCTTCAGGGCAAATGAGGAGGCCCAGTGGAGTGAGCGCGCAGCAGACACCTTATTTGAGGCAATGCTTGAGATCAATGACTATGCGGCTGATGCTCGTGGCGGTGAAAGAAGTAATCCGGCGTTTGTGGCGTGGATACACGTCGTCAGTTCGAAGCTTGCGCCCTCGGACGAGGTCCACGTGTACTGGGTGGACAGTTGTGGAAAGCTGCCAGAATTCGGTGGTCTAGCAGCTCACTCTCTTCTGGGCCCACCAGTAAGCCCACTTGCCCACAACCCCCTTGAAATTATCTCCTCTTCCCCCCTTCCCACTCAGTAGCTTCCCTCACTGGCAAACCTTGAATTTTTGCTGCACAGTTTGCCGCACATTCTCAAAGGCTCCTTGCAACAGAGCAAAAACAGTTTCTTTCAGGTCGATTTGACCACCACTGCCCAGTACACCTCTAAAGTGTCTTCAGAATGTCTTGCTCATGCACTCTCAGCCTCACATTCACAGGTGAGATGACGTTTGATGCAATTGCAGTTCTACCAGTGCTCAAATACTACTTGTATAGAACAACTCATTATAGATGCCAACATTGTGAGATAAAGATTATTGACGGCAAAGCGCTAGAGCTAGGAAGCCAAACAGTCTCCAGGCCAAAAATGATTTTTTTTTCTCTGTTCTGAATTCATTGAATAATATGAGTGATCTGGGATGCTGACCCATGAAGAAGAGGCTACCTTCTCACACTCAACCTGAAAACAAAAGCCTCGTCCTTTCTGTGTTCCTAACTCCATTGCAGCCACATTAAGTCCTTCAGCTGTGACCCACACAATCAGCTTTACAGCACAAAATCCCCACCTCTGTTCTAAGTCTTAAGCTCATCCTGACAATGCTGTGATGAAAGTGTGGGTATGCTTTCACCACAGTCTGCAAGTGCGTGCATTTCCATACACTTCTTTGGATTGTCTGCTTGATGACATGCTGATTCCTATGCAATACCAGGTCATCCTCCACTCACAGGCCCAGTCTGTGCTTCCAGTAGTACTGGAGCTTGTCCTCCTATAAACATCCCCCATGTTGAATGCCACTTTCACTACTGAAGTACTCTGCAGAGGTGCCAAAGCTGCGGCGAAGATGATTCCGATGGGCGCTCTGTTCAGCTGTTTGTCGGCATTCCAGATGCTGGGGGGACAATATTGGGCGTCATCCATCTTGTTGGCCGCTCCGTCTGCCTGCACAATCTCGGCCATCTCAACTTCAGCACATGTGAGATTGCAGCCATGACCGAGCTTGGTAAGAATGTGGGCACGTTCATTGATAATGATAGTGGGAAGCCCTGATCATACCTAGCCTCACTAGCTCAGACCTGCCTTCTTCTATACTTCTTTGTAAAATGGTGCAAGTTTTGCAAGCTCTTTTGACTTGGAAAAACACAGAGATTTGCTCACTATGACCAACCACATATTCCTGCCACCTATACATCCCCATCTCAGCTGCAAAAACCACAGTCCTTCACATCAACGTGTCAATTTACCAGGTGCATGACACTGGATGCTTGACAGCGTATTTTCCGGGCATATTAGTAATCAGTGTGCTTTGACCTTGTTCACGACTCGTGTCATTCATCCCAATAGATGCTACAGCCAGACAGGTGTACTGAGGCAAGAGTGATTCGTACCTTGTAACCAGAGAGAGCTTCATTATTATGCATTGTAATCATGACTCCCTCTTAGGTAACCGGTATTCCAATGATACGCTGTGGTGCTGCAGCCACAATTTCTCAGTAAGATGTGCTTTATGACTGCATGACTCTGACAAGTAAAAGAAAACAGGGTACCGAAAAATTGATAAGAGTTTGCTTCTGGTGCTTTAGTAATCGAATGCACTTGCCATCTCAAGCTTACTCCACAAAACTGAGCTCCTCTTACTTCTCTACAGGCTTATTGATTGTAAGGGATATGCGAGAAGATTTCTGATTGGTCAGCTTAAGCAGCTGGCTAGCTTGGGAATGGTTTTCATTTACGAAGTCTCTAGCTGTTATGTGTATGATCATGTCAACATTTGCATCTGTCTTGGTCCAGTAGCCCTCATATCAGTAAGGAATCGTGACCTAAGCTGTAACATAGATACTCACTAATTCTCATATGGTATGCATAGTACAGACAACAAGGCTTGTCATTGCTTTCATGTTCGATAGAACCATCTGGCTACCAATGTATTTTATCTTTATAACGAAATTATCCATGTCTACATTTTGAGAGATGAACTTACACTCTGTACACCACAAGGTTTGACAGATTCCACACTGTTCTGTAGCTACATATGTAACAATTAATCTGGTTTCAATTCATAGGCAGCATTCACCCTTTGTGTAATCTATGCCAGAGTCATTGCAGTACAAGTGTCTACTTTGAAAGCCAAATGACACTAAGACTGGACATTGCCCTGCACCATTGGAATGTTTTAAGCACTACAACTGTTTGAAATGCCATGGAACTGGAAGGTGAGATTTGCGGCTGTTGTCTTATCAAAAAGTATGTACGGCGCCTGGTGAATGAGTCCGCTAGTGGCGAGAGTTGAGGCAATGGGACAAAAGCTTTTTGATAGCCAACATTGTTGTTCATAGCAGTTGTTTGAATGTATGGTTATTGTTGCCGCTATGCCTGCTTTGAATCTTCGATTGTGCTGCTGACTCATCAATGTAGATACTGGTGCATTGTATTGACTTGTGATGTTTTCATGTTTATACAAGCTCATAGGCTGTGTCGTAGTTGAGTTTGATCTCTCATTGAACTAGAGAATCGCCAGTACTGTTGTGAGGTGCAATTGATCAATGCAATTACGAGTTCAAGCTCTTGGTTGAGAAAATTCATGATGGCTAACACAATGCCTGAGTAACTGTGAGCTTCAACTTTCCTCTTCTGTGGCTGTTTTTCCTTTGGTCCAGCACTGCTGACTTCAAAAGTCAGATGTAACACTCTTGTCGTAGGCTATCCTGGCCACAGTTGTGGAACCAAGAGCAGGAGAAAAATGTTGATTGATTCCTTGCAAGGAGTACGAGTGCGTATCCCATCTTGTGATCAGTATTGTGCTCGTGCTTCCTTTGGGTCAATTCAAAGGATAACAAAATACAGCACAACTGGCAAGCTGCCACAGAAGTACATTTAATATCGACTCAGAAGTCAATCCACATTCGACTCTCTTCTAACAAACTGCATGATTGCTGGTGTGACTAGTAAAAGTGCATGATGTGCATCTGCAACTACAAGTAGGGGAAGGCGATGAAAATCAGGGTTGAGAGATTTCGTTCGCATTTGAAAGCGTGAACGTCGTCAACGTCGGTACAGCAGGAGATACAAAATACCCAGCCGGAAATCTCTGCATTGAGAGGGATAGTACATTACGAACTATAGAGACATGCGAATTATCCAGCATCAGCAGGTGTCGCCGAGCGAATAACCGAATACATGATGTATGGGAAACTAAGGTGACGAGTCCAAATTGGCATGGTTGTACACCAAGCGAACAAGAGTCATCCGGATTTTAGTTGAAAACGTCGCAATTGGTGTGTAAGTAACACTGTGCTGCTTTCGGTCAATGTAACAATCACGTGCTGGCTTCCCTTGGCACTGCTATTTAACTCGGCTTATTTCGCACCAACATATCTCACGCCTTGAACAGCTTCACGCAACATGAAATTTGAATAGAACCCTCATTATGGAATCCTAGATCGAGTGAGAGGATGTATGATCAGGATACACGTCAAGTGTCTAACAAGTATTTTTGTCGGGGAAACACAAGAAAAGGAATTGTTCCCCTTGGCCAATTTGTTTGCTACGTAACTGAACGTCTCCAATAACTATGGTGAAGCTTATTATTGACACAGATCCCGGAATAGGTGTGGAACCGACCCGAGAACCCGTGAATTGCACGCCACTACCTTTTCATCGACTGAACTACCAAAATCATTTCATCTATCCATGAAAAAGTTCCGAGTCTAAAGCGTAATTTTTTACCACACTGTTCCCTATCTGAAATCGTGCCCTGAGTCATCATATTCATAGCTTCCAGTTGCTACACACTCAACAGGTCACTTATTCGTGCAGACGATGCCATGGCCATTCTTGCAGCTTTCAATTGGGACAAAGTTGAAATAGTTGGTATTACAACTCTATTCGGGAATGTTCCAACTGATATGGCCACTGAAAACGCGCTGATTCTGCGGGACAAAATGGCAGAGTTCTGCAGCAATGCAGCCAGCATCCCTGTTTGCCAGGGATCCAGTACATCATTCGCAGGAAACGAGAAACATAGAATAGCAGATTTTGTGCACGGAGATGACGGTTTTGGGAACACAAGGCCTTCAAAATCTGAAGTGTGCTATTTTCATGACACTTTCAAACTCACAGCGTGACATTAATCATCAGCTAAAAAGCTTACAAGAAGCGCGGGACACGGAAAATGAATTTTGTGAGTCCATGCCACGATGTTGCTTACCCTTACTAGCTGTAGGCCACGCGTATGTCCAGGTTTCACACGAGAGAGCGACGTGATCACGTCAACCTAGCGCACATGGTACTCATAAGTGTCAGTCATACTAATTCCTACGCTGCGCTGTAAAGTTTGGGTCCATTTCCGCATGTGTGCCATTCATGCAGAGGACTGCAGAGAGTGAGTCAGCAGCCGAGTTTCTGGTCAGAAAGCTGAACGAGCATCCCTCTGAGATCACGGTGCTAGCCTTGGCAGCATGTACCAACATTGCATTGGCACTTCAACTGGATCCCGACTTACACCTGAAGTGGAAAGAGCTGGTGATCTTGGGTGGCGCTTTCAACGTCAACGGGAACGTGAATCCAGCCGCGGAAGCTAATATTATCGGGGACCCTGAAGCTGCGGATTACGTCTTGTCCAAAGCCACAAATACATACGCCGTTGGGTTGGATGTTACACTGAACTGTTCACTCTCAAGGGAGGATTTCAACTCATTACAAGGTATGGAAAATCTGCAGATCAGATATTACAAACACAGTGTGAAACTGTGAAGCTTGCTTGGCCTGCGTGCAGGGAAGGGCAGGTTTGGGACATTCTTACGAAACATCTCCCAGTTTTACGTTGACTTTCACGAAAAATGCTACGGGCGCGCTCTCGCGCATCTACATGACCCTACCGCTTTACTGGCTTGCGTGCACAAGAGTCTGTTTTCGTGGAGCACCGGCCCGGCAGCAGTCGCTGTGGATGGAATCTTGCGTGGGAAGACGTTGTTAGATAGTGCGCTGAATTCGCCGTCCTCTTCGGTGTTCTGACACAATGTACCTTCTGTTGTTTGGCCTAGGAAAGCAATGCTTGGTGCCTCGCGAGCCTGTCTCCTAATGGAAGGCGCCGAACTCAAACCTGATATAGCCAGAATTGGATTGATACTTGTCGAGAGACTTCGAAAACCCATCATTGCTACGTGAACCATGAGCATTAAGGCATGGAAGTGTTCACCGATTCTATGAAACCGCGATCACATGGCGCAGCTTAAACCCCTTTCACAGTCGCGTCAATCAGCTTAGCGCTACCTGAATTCCGCGAAAGCTAGTCCAAAGGCTTCAGAATGCAGTAAATGCTAGCTGTCATGCTGAGTCCAACCAATGTCAGCAGCATGTTTCTTTTTCAACTTCAGCAGCCAGACTACGTGGCCTAGCTTGTAGTTTGACCTTCTGAAAACGACTTGCACAAATACCATAGATGTCTGTCATTTTGTCAAAGCCGTGACATTCGGTTTGTGAATCACAACTCATTAACTCAGGTGTTAGAGATACACTGTAAAAAATTCCATAAAGTCTTTCAAGAATTCCTTTACCTTGAGTAAGCTTCCAGCATTGAGGAACCATGCTCGTATCAAAGCTGAATTCAAGACCCGTGACGTGCTGTATACCACCCTTCAGACGTGGAGATATCCTGCTACAGCGAAGCTTGATTTTCTAGCTTGTTCCTTGTACTGGGGTATGGCCTACGTTCTTTAGTATTCTCTAGAATTCAACACATACTTAAGAAAGTTAACCAAAACCTTGAAGTTTAGCTTGTAAATGAGGACTCTGCATCCTCGTGCAACTGATACAAGGCAATGGGCAACAGGACCATCAACACAGGAGGGCCGGAAAGAGCTTCTACTGATTGATTCACCATGGTTCGGTAAGAGAAGTGCAGGGACCTGCCATGGAGTAATAGGGGATGGAAGAATTTGGCTCTGCTCCCTCAAGGAGAATTCCTAAATCACTCTACATGTTTCAAAATCTTCGTACCAGATCTTATAAAGTAAGCAACAGGACACCACACCCTATCAGCAAAATGCATTAACCTGTATGAGTTAACTAACATAGGCCTGCTCACTCGTCATGTTCACTCAGTTTTTCACCAGCTCTGCATTACAGACTCGACCATTCTCTCTTAAAGTGGGACATCGCTTTGTAAAGTGAATTGTTTGTTTGGCATGCAAGTCATGCACTGACACAATTCTAGCAAGCTTGGTAACACCTTTCCCCATCAAGGTCTTCACTTGTTCCTCCTTTCATTAGTGATGCCAGATTGTTTATGCTTGGATAGAGGATTCCCTGAGGTAAAATCAGTAAGAAGGTACCATTGGTGCGATGTTAGCTGGCCTGGCCTGGTATTGTAGGAGGCTGAACCTCACAAGTGAACAAGTAAAACAGATGCTCCAGAGATTAAGGCTAGCAACGCGCTCAAGCTTTTACATTGACCACTCAAACATTATTCCAGAATATTCTGATCACATGGAAGGAATGGCAACATCTTTGCTTGAGTGTTGTTTGGCACTTGTACCAGGTGATAGCTGCTTGCCCAGGTCTTTTGAAAGTTGGTATGGGTGTTATTAGTTCGAGTCTAGTTGCAGCTCTACGGAGCTGTGGATGGTAATGTGTGACAACTGTAAGCTGAAGTCAATATGCGTACAGTAACTTGATCGATTTCACAATCACTTCTTCACCCACAAAGGGCTCCAAGCTCACCTGGTTGATCACTTCATTGTGTCTTGCAGCTCACTGAATTCCATCTTCTCTGAATCTACTCATGCTCTGACGTCAATGATATTTGAGCCTTGGTGAGAAATATCCCTGCCCTAGACTTGACATTTTGCTTCTGCCCTGTCAGATTTTCCAACTTCTGGTAATTTGCACATAGGGCAGGAAGAGCACTACAGCACTTTTTCTGATGGTCCTTCATCAGAAACTTGCACAAAAGCAGTACTACATAAGTACCAGATGTTTTTCATAGTGATTCTTTTCTTTGATGTTTCTTGCATTGTGGCACCTTCACTCACTAAAATGTTTGAACTATTTTTCACGCCACTTCCTCAAGAAGACAATGTTCCAGTTTGCCAGAGTACGGTTTATTACAAGCCCCTGACAATCTGTGTGTGCTGCAGCATCAGAGAAGAACTGGATGGAGCCCAACGCTTGGATGGGCAGGCCTAGTATACACGTGGCAACAGCTGTTGACAACGCAGCTGTCTCCTCGTTGTGCATGGATTTAATGAGCATGTAAAGCTCCAGTACAGAAGACGCCTGTACCTGTTGTTCATATACCTCAGTGTTGTGTTGTCATAGAAGCACCTGTAAAATCCCCAACCGTGCATCCAAAAAATTTCCACAGCTAAGTTTTCGGCCTGCGAGCTGCAACTGCCAGCCCTTGTTTCAGGGTGGACTCAATAGCTGATTTAAACTTGAATTGGGGAATAATTTCGAAGCTGTATGCAATATGCTCCCTGTGTGGAACCCTGAGCTACTTACATTGTTCGTCTACGTCTACCAGACTGTCTTTGAGGTTATACGGTTTCTAGACGCTCTGCTTTCAACATCGACGAACTGTAGGTGACGAGGATGGTTTGAGACGTAACTATGCAATTTTCCTGCATGTTTAGCTGGTCATTTTGGGTGCAAGAGTACTGCTGCACATTTTATCATCTACTTTTAACGCACCACTATGTACTCGGTTGAAATAGCAGCTTACCTAAAGAATGCAATTTGACTTTTTATATGTGATACTGTCTCTACGAATGCGGAAGATATTACTGTCATGAAAGTTTTGCTACACCAGCGTGTTTCTGAGGCTCTCGTCGTAGGTAAGCATGCGCGTAGCCTGATCTCAATATCAACTCTCTTTCTAACAACACCACGTTAGCTTTTCAGTCAACATGTGGCGACTTAGAGGGCCTGAAATGAGCTTATCAGAGGCTTGGTCTGACTTGTGCCGAGACGTGCGTGATCAATGTTGAATATGTTGGCCATAGTAGTGTCTATGATTTAATTACGGTATCATGTCCAGACAATACTTGCTATCAATATGGAGAAGAGATACAGAAAGAAGTGGTTGAAGGCAGCTCGGGAGAAGCAGGAAAAGCATGAAGCATCCGCTTCCGACTTAGTTCTTCCGCAGGGTGACGTACAAAATGAGCCCATGCTGTTGTATTATGATTTTGAAATGTGCTTATACGTGATCAGATGCCTAGGTACAGGAACAGTTGCTGAAGTGGCTCGTCCAAAATCAGGTTCCAAACTTCTGAGTACCGACACATTGAACTCACGAATTACAATGCATCTCGCTGAAAACAGTACATCAGAGATGACAGAGTTTGAGCGACGGCTTCGTACAGTTCTGAGCACGGCCCCGACAACAGAGCAGAATGCACCTGAAACAACAATAGCCACAGCTTCTGAATCCCAACCCTTCACAGCAGAACCCAAGCAACTTGGAGAAGAAGAATATAAATCAAGTGTGCGCGTGTACCTTGATCTCTGTATGTAGGCCACGTTGCATGGATTACGTGACTGTACAAGCAACTCATCATTATACAGTGAATAACAATAGCACTACTTGCAGTGTTCTTCGACAGTGCTGTTAAAATTCAACCTGGAACAAAATACGAACAAACTGTTAATGATTCGGATTTGGACCACCTATCAGCCAACAGGGTTCAGAAAGAAGAGTGTCTAGACATCCAAGAAAGGGGTAGAGCACATGTTGATTCTGAGGATGTTCTACCTGGTGGTGTGCAACAGTTGAATTAGACCTAAAAACTTCCGCAGGAGCATGTTTACAGATGAATAAATATTCTGTTGTAGGTGACAGCCCAGTACTGATCCAGCAGCTATCAGATGCAATTGGAGGCACATTCCAGTTCTTGTGATACAACTCTCAATTCCATTGATAATCACGACCTGAAAAATACTGCAACTCCGTCAGTCCATTCGGTGCATGTAGTGACTCATCTGGATAATGCTTAAACATCTCAGCAGGCAAGAAGTTACATCATTGAGATACAGCATTTCTGACTGTCAATCAGATTCATCACTTATATTTGGCAGTTCATATAAACTACAGCAGTCATTTTTCAAGTCAGTAGTCAAGTTGAACTATTGCAAGATACGAGAATGTTGTCAGCAAAAAAAAGTGTCAAGTAAACACACTGTCTGAAAGTTAAGAATTGTCTCAGAAAAGTAACCAATTGTTAACAAGGCATGATCTGCCTTGAATGTCCCCGTCAGACAACACTCAAGAGTATTGTCAACCTCACTGTCATGTCGTCAAAGTCAAAGGGTCAAGTCCAAATGCCAATTTAGTGATACCTTTTTGACCAATGCTAGCTGTGGAGGATAGCGGCAGAGTTTGGCTTTTGCTGCATACTGAGTGAACTATTCAAATTAGAAATAGCACAAGCTGGGGAACACCAAGTTAGCCAGCACCCACTTGAATCTTGGTGACTGTTTTCCTTTCCAGGTCTGTGAGTGAAGTGACAATTGTGAGTTAACACCTGCAGGTTGAAACAGTTCAAAAAGACCTGATGGACAAGAACCTAATGAAAGTCATGTTACAGAAACACAGGCTTTGGAAGGACGAAATTCACGTGCTTAGAGCCATGTTGAAAAGCGGTGTTTGTGCCGAATCCTTGCATGTCAAGGCACGCTAGTCTGAACATGTCCTCTGGATTGTCACTAAATTGTCCAGCGTTAGCGCAATGGCTGAGAACTGCGAGTCGGTCAATGGAACCATTCTCCGTCACGGGCATGTAAGGGACGCTATGAGCTTTGCTCCGACCACGCTCCGTTGATTTTGCAAGCTCTATCCCAGTGCATATGTGAGGAATTTGCGTGTCGGAAGACAAGTTTATCGCCTGTGGATATAGTAACGGCGTAGATGTGTGTGTCGACCTTTGGTTGCAGTACGCTAGGAAAGCAGGGTAAGCAGTACTACCCTGGCCAGCGTAGCTCGTGTCGTTCGGATTACAAGTGCCGCAGTTCTGAAGGTCTGGTTGATTATTGTCACATTGGAACAAAATATTGGCGTTATTCAGGTGACACCGCACACTCGGGGCTCGTTGCGACCGTTCCATTCCAAAGCTGAGATGGAGGAGTTGATCCATTTCACTTTTCTGCGTTGATCCTGGCACCCAACCCCTCATGTGACTGAAATCGTCTTCAAAACCCTGCAAGTCTTGTATTCGACCATATCATTGTTACTTGAAGCTGAACTGAACCCAAGGAGACGAAAAGTGGCCCATGTTTAGGGGCGGACGATTCAGTACAGAAAGCAGCCAGGTATACCTGAAACCCACGGTTTTGAGAGTTGAGATAGTGTGCAGTATAGTGTAGTGAGTTCCATCGCTGCTTGCACTTCACACCGTCTGCAGAATATACAAAAAGTACAAACTCCGCCGGAGAATGGTAGACGACAATTCGCTCAAAGAGCTCCAGTAAAAGCCTTCTCAACCAGAATATCAACGCTTCTGTACTATGATAGTCGAGTGGAGCGCACTGAAATGCCGTTTCAAGTTTTTGAATTGTTGCACCGTGACGAGGCATCGTGAACACCTCCAGCATTGCACAGTTTCATCCCAAAAAAAATTCCAACGGCTTGCTTCTGCCTGTCTTACATTTTCAGGAGTGATTTCCTGCAGCGGTTGAGCAGGTGCGCTTTCACACCCCACGAAAGTAGGATGCATTCCCCGCACACACTTAGTGGAATCCATCTTTCCAAGACTACCTTCTTTCAGTTCACGCCCGTTCAGCTGTGTCAATAAATAGTACTTGCGGCTGGGATACTGAACTGATTTCCTGGGTGGCATGAGGTCTCGACGTTTACTGTCATGGTCGAATTCTGTCGTGCATACGGAGGAGCGCGTTATGTCCACCTGGACTACCTAGCGCCGTACGTAGTCGAGTACTTGCTGAAATAAGAGCGCATAGATTCATTGAGGTATGTGCACAGATTGCAAAGATTAGACAAACTGGATACGAAGCTCGTAAGGTTAACCAGCTTCAATTCAACCACATTAAACTATTGCGAAGCACTAAGACGTGTGATAAGGCGTATCAACATTGCCCAGCATTTTTGTCGCATGTTCTTACTTTCTGTTATGCGTAACTCACCGCAGCTGTTATTGAGGAAAACCGTCTTTCGCACCTTTCCTATGCAACCCCACTCCATGAAGCAAAGTTCTGCAGTACTTTCGAACGCTGCCATTGCTTTAAGATGATATTGAAAGCTAACTTTGGGAACGGTTCATTAACGGCAAAGTAAGGATATACTCACATCGCCAGGTTGCTGAAGGTGGTGATACACGCCAAAACGCGAATACTACCCTTCTACCAGCCACCCCGCACTGTTCATATGATTGGGTCTTTGACGTGACTCCTACTTGCAACATGTAGGCCATGATCACCTTGACAGTCATGCCTCTACAGTAAATCCGTTCATAGCTCTTGAAGGAAAAAAGTAACAGATCAAATGAAGTAAATTTGTGATCAAGCAGCTGGTTTCAGTCGTTTATGGCTGTGCCAACATCACTCGACGTACAATAAACTTGCATCTGCCATCTGTCAGTTTATTCTCATCTTTCAGACTATCATGCCCAACTCAACTCCTGATGACGCTCCAGCTCTGGTTTCAGATTGTCTGGTGACTGCAGGCACCGAAGCAGTAGTACAGCACTCGTGTGGCAGTAGCTTGTTTAAGAACAACTTCACACCTGTAGTGCACTAAGGGCAAAGAGTTGCCCCAGTTACCTGTATTCACACAAATTGAATTGTAGTATCTCTCTAATTCCAAAAAAACATTTGACATCTGAGAATCACCCACCTGAAAACTGGAATTGCCACTGTTGTGGAGCACCTTAAGGTTGAAGATGTGAGGATTTCTTGTATTTCCTTAGTTCATCAGTTTGACACCGCAAGCTTACCTGCAATCCTGTTTCCTTCAGCTAACAAGGAAAGGCCCTTTCACTTTCGAAGAGATCAGCTAACAGCTTTTTAAAGGAACATCAAATTTCGTGTTTTAAACAGTGCAAGTCAAAATTTCTCGATCACACCCAATAAACAATAAGAGAAAGATTGCTCTGTGTGCAATGAATGCACGCCATGTGAATATGACAATTGAACAACCATATCCACTATGCAGGCTGTCCTTTTTCATGCAGAGGAATTGCAGTTGTGCTGGAAAGTTTCAACTTGTCACACAAGTGTTGCTGATGATAGTACTAGCTATAAGTATGCATGTCAAATGATGCTTTAGATGGTTTGATAGCAACATATACATTCATGCTGGCCTCATTACAATTGATCTATTCCACACTGCTGCATACTTTCCTCTTGCTCACTTGCACGGATAAACACGACAAACTACTTGGATGTCCAATGAATAGTGGCCCCTTGATGAATGATTGCCACTTGCTGACAAGATATCTCCATTCTTTGATCTGGGTGAGTGATTATATGTTGTCACCTCAATGGAGAGGTAGTCATCGCGGAGTTTGCAAGCTCTTGCACCTTAAGGAGACTGAATCTGATGAACTACCACAGCCCTGCTCAGAATACTTCTACAAGTGGGCTCGACCTCTGCATAGTTTTTAAATAGACCTGTAGCTGCAAATCCCCCTGTCTAGACTTGAGATCATTACATCAAAATGGAATGATGTCAGTTTTTTATGAATTTATTGCATAACACCATTCTTACCTATACATGCTTCCAGATGGCTCAATTGAGACTCAAAATCAGGTGGAAATTGGAATAAGTGACCACGGCAAATATGGCCAGCAGCTTTCCAAGCACAGATAGAAATTGAAAATGACAGGTACAACCTACACTGGTTCCTCCAGTGGAAACTCTATTGTATGTACGGCATGTCAATTCTGCTTTGAAGTCTGGTCGCTCCTTCTCTCGGCACTTTTTAAACTGGCCTGAAAGTTGTTACACCGACAAGGTGGCAGAAGGAGTGATTGATTATAAGCAACTCATTTCACAGAGCTTGTATAACGTATCTTGAGGTGTGTACTAAAATGTGTTCTCGTAGCTAGTCTTCCAGGTGGAGGATTCGGGGTCCTGCTTTAGGAGTAGCTCCTGAGATCCATGTGCACATAGAGCCCACCATGAAAGATTGACTGGTCATCCCTTCCAAGTGCTATTGGTAGTGCTAGTGGGGCTTTGACCTGAGCACCTGGACATGGTTTGGCAAGGTGCATGTGCTTGTATGGCGCATGTTGAGCGCGAATAGTTCGGAGTTGGTCACAATAGAAGCGCTGTAGACTTGTGTGCTTGGGGAAATCTCAACGTGTTTTCCTTGTGTGGACGCCCCCTGAGTTCATGGCCTCACGTCGAGATTGAGGGAGACAGCGGATTACGGCAGCTGTGACAACGAAGAGCAAATATGCGGCAAAAATAGTGAGCAAAATCCAAACTTGATAGCACACGCGTATTTCGACAAGGTCTTCCTTGCAAAGAAGCAGTGAGGTCCAGGATCCAAGGAGACGGGTCCGGAATTCAGAGGATAAACGTCAATTTCATGTGATGGAATTCCAACGATCACATGCATGCTGGCGTCAAACTACACAAATGCAGGCTTGTCAGGGCGTGCGGATTCATGAGACTGCTACCATAAGAATGAGGCCACTGATCAGTTTTTCACACAGTGCCTTATAAAATGTATGGGTGAGTTATCTGAAGGGCGTGCATTATTCGAATCTTCGCACCTGTAATCGATAATTGTGCGTTAAAGCAGCATTCACCTTTCCTCGAGCAGAACAATCACTCGTGCCCAAAATGCTGCTCTTATTCAATTTAGCCTTACGAACTGGACTCGGTGCTTTTCGCGGTTGTTGACGTGCTGTCGGTTGAAACCTGCTTGAGCTACAGTGGACCTTTGAACGGACACCTAACCTGAACAGACAACAGAATTATGGAGCGCATGCGACGAGATACGAGCGACATCTTTGACGTGAGACAACACCGAAGCCAGTCCACACTAGCTGGTGAAGACAACAGTCGATTTACGGAACCACAGTCATCCTCGTTGCTTCTCCTTAAACCAAGTTCTGATCTCCCCCTCAGTTTATCCGGGCTCGAAAGCCTTCCATCACTGGGCACACTGAACACCAGTGTAGCGGACCTGGATCTACCGGTGGCATTAGCCCACGTAAACAGCAGTGCCGGTACACAGCACGATCATGAATCATTTTTAACCGAGCAATCTTGTCCATATCGATCTTTTTCATTTTTACGGTCTACGGGTAGCGATATGGCGCCAATTCGGATCACTCGTCAACGTAGTCGCAGCTGGCATCTCCAAGCCGAGGAAGCAAGCCACGCCTTCCGTAAAGCTATGTCTGAGCACTTCACTTCGTCAATCACACCACCCAGCTTATTCGAAACATCGCCACGCCGCTTGAGCTCTGCACTACAAGCGCTGCTACAAAATCCAACTCCCTCGCCACACTCAAGCCCGACGATGATACAGGATTGGTCTTCCCCAGCATACTTACCTCTCACTTTCCCGAGTTTGGACTTCGCTGATACGCCACGATCATCGGAAGTTGACACAGATCCGCTCCTCCTTATGCTGGCGCAAGAGGCAAACGTTCCATGTTGGGATCACGCGGCAGTCCAAGTTCCTAATGAAAGGGAACAGGAAACTTTACTGGGGACCCAGAAACGGGTCGATCCTGCTGGCGAGTCCATACCGAAGCTTGCCGAGAATAAGTTGCCACACAGATCTCTGTGTGAAGTGCAGTCTTCTACACCTTTGTGCGAGGTGATGGAACTACTAGCCAAATCGGCACCTGATGATGCAACGAGAGGACAACGTGATGGACACGAAGATTCTGACGCTGCTATAAAAGTATCAGCAGGAACTACAAACAATGGAGGATGTGAAAAACACGTGAACGGCAATGTTTATACCTGTTCGAAAGCAGCAAATGATCAGAGAAAATATTTTGATAAAGAACAGAAAACAGACAGAAGCAGTGTTCTGTTGAAACCAAAACCTGCTGGGGTAAGCAGAGTAGTTCCTAGATCTCGCACTGGGAGGCGAAACAAACTGTGCTTTCCACAGTTATCTGGCCAAGATAACGGAAATCATGCAGATGTTGCTACATCGGATTATATACCAGAGAAAGATGCGGAATGGGTCGTTTCAGATCCCACCAATCTTCCTTGTTTCGCAGGCCTAAACATCAAGGTGGGATCCAACCTATGTATGTAGTGCTTTGCTTGGGCTGCTGTTTATTCATATTCTGACCAAAGAGATTGCCTGCTGCTTGAGGGCAGCGCCCAAGGTACTTGAAAAAAATCTTCGAATTGCGACCGTGGAAAGATACTTCTCAGTCTGTCACACCCAAGATCTGTTTACAGCAGAGCTCACCAAGCACCCTATTCAATCACACTTATGAAGGTGCAGTTAAACTTTCCGCACAAGTTACACGATCAAACCCAGAAACCTGACAGTAAAACCCTCTTGAGCTTTGTGTAAAAAATATTGTACAGTTGCATTGACTTGCCGAGACAGAGCATACAGTTGAACAAAAAACAGGTCATTTGACTGCAACCACTTTGTACAACCCAGGTTGAACAGGGAAAGAAAAAAAAAGAACCCAGGCAACCAGTTATCACTTATACTCAACTTCGAGTCTCCTGTAGCGCTGAAATATACTTCAGGTCACATTCATCGATGAGATGGGTCAACTCTTGACAACTCTTTCAACTCTTCAAATTATAATAAAGATGAAGAGAGGTTGTTGCTGTGCACCTCTCCTGACACCTCAGAAACCTAGTGCAACAGCTTAACCTCAATTTTGCAATCATCTATACGAGCATAATGAAAATCCACAAGACAGATTCACCAGATTTTCTAAGAACACGAATGAGTGAATAGAGCAGATTGTGCTTGAATGCGCGTCAAAGCCTAGTTTGTGCATTTTTCCTCTCCTCATATAACAGTGTTTTGAACACAAAAGCCATAAGTGTTACTTTGAATTCTCCGAAATCCAAGTGACGTCAAGAAAATGAAACAATT
This sequence comes from Smithsoniella earleae, assembly GCA_032356285.1. Classification (NCBI taxonomy): domain Eukaryota; kingdom Viridiplantae; phylum Chlorophyta; class Ulvophyceae; genus Smithsoniella; species Smithsoniella earleae. Next base: position 15,250 of record JAULKQ010018757.1, on the reverse strand, counting down.
TCATACATTGCACGGATGCAGTCTGTCTTCTCAAGCTTGATTCAAGATTAGGCTGCTGAGAGGCACTTGATCACCTTTATACTACAAGAGTAGAAAAAAGCAACCCTTGCACTGCCCAATGTTGTTCATGTCTGATGCATGACCTATCATACTGACATCAGCTCTGAACGTTCATTGCAACTGCGGGTAGCATCATAGACTTAACTATCATAGTATCTGTGTGCAAACCCGCTATTTTGTGGGCATGTGCATTGTGCCAAGTTTGAAGAAGACCCTTTCAAGAACAAAGCTAACACCTGATTTGCTAATGTTCAAAGCACGCCTATCATGAACTCTCCATGGCAAGCAAGCAAAATTAAACGTCCGACCGTCTCAAGGTTCTGAGAGAATCAAATCAATAGACTCCAACCAATCAGATGCTGACTGTATATTCTGACGCAATTTTGTGCTTTGAATTTAATTTGTACTTCAGCTTCTTGTATTTGAACTTTGATGATACCCAAGAATTTGTACTTAATTGGTGACTGCTCACCCAATGCGTGTAGAATGCTGTGAGGTTTAGTGCTTGCAGCTTATCTGGCAAGGAACTGTCAAAAAAACCATCATGCTTATGGGAATGTAAAACTTGAGGGAAGTGCTTACTAAGTGCTTAAGAGCTATGAAATTCCATGGCAAAAGTCCACAATTTCGACTAGTCTTGAGCCCTTGCATCACTGCAATCTGAATCGAACAGGAAGTGAAAACCAAGCAAAGGCTATGCTGAGTAGAAGTATCTATGCACAATCTACCATTACACTTTATTCTTGAGCATCTAGATGGATTTGGCACAATCCTGCCAGCTGTCTGATGGGCTGCAAGTTGGATCCAGTAAAATTCCGATTTTCTAATTCAAGCAATTGCTCTCATGTATTCTGTGAATAGGCGAGCCAAGTGTAGTTATAGTTATTAGGCTGATAGCCTTAGTTTATGTCTGAAGGTTTATACACAGATACAGCTGGTCTTATGTCAGTCCTTCAAGATCCACTTGGTTGAGAGTATTTCTGTCACAGACTGCAAGATGTCCCCCCCCTTATCCAATCAATCACAGAGCACAGTCTTGTTTCCAAACTTCAATCCAATCATCATGGACCAAAATTGATCACACTTTGTGATGACAATGCTTTATTGTCTTGCTTTGAGGTCTTTACTCAAACTCAATGGTAACATCATTGTCGTTTTTACTGCACTAATAAAATTTCCCAAAAGATCAAATGAGAGCATTACTTCCTAGAGATGGCACTTCTGCTGTACACAATATAAGAAGATCCAACAATGTAAGCGAGTGGGTGCTTTTTGAAATGTCTGACTGTGTGAGCTAATAGTTTGAACTCTGAATTGTAGCTGTGAGCAGAGAGAAGATGTTAGGGTGGAGGACCAGGGGGGAGAGGAGGAGGAAGAGGAGGAAGATGATGAAGAGGAGGAAGGTGTGAAAGAGATACTTCATTCAATTCCAAAAGACTCCCGTGAAGATAGGGCCATTCGCCGGCAAAAGCGTTTTGATAGCAATGGAAATATCCCAACTTCCACAGAGCACGCAATGCCTCAGGACACTGGCAGCTCTCATGCTCGCCAGATACAACCTCATCATTCACGGTGCAGTTTATTCAGTCCTTATCTTCAGTGGGTGACAACACATCGCTGGGGCAGACAAGTGTCCCTTTGATCTATTGGAATGCTTTGTTATCACAAAAAAAAATATCAACTCTGAACAACGACTGTCTCCTTTGCCTCCAAGATGCTTGATTCAGCTATTGTTGATTTGATTATCAGTATCACTCCCACACCAGCTGTACTTGTTACAGGCTCTACGGTGATATCAAAATGGTACAATTCAGTTTGTGTTGACGCCACAGACTTGAGTGATGATGTATGAAAGTACTGATATCCCATCCTTGTTTGCAATTTTGAATCCTGATTTAGGTTGAACAAGGGGTGGTAAATGTCACTCCTGATTACTTTTGACCTCAATCATCACAGGAACGTTTTGGTATCACGCAGGCAAGTAGCCCCTGAAAAGATTATGCCAAAAGCTTTGCGTGCTTACTTGGCACCGAAGTCTGGTGTCAGGATCGGAACTGAGTTCAAAGGAGTGACCTTCCTCACTCGCACCATGCGATGGGAGGCTTCTGTTCATTACGAAAAAAAACAGGTGAGAAACACTGTCTACTTACCGGACAAAAGTATAAACAGGAAGTTTCAGCCTCTGGGACTCAACAGGAAGACTGGTCTTACTTCGAAAGAAAGCTTCTTACGTCTAGGTAACATGTCCGATTTGTGCTAGGGTTGAAATCAATTCGGAACTGAGCAGCTTTCCCTCACATCTGCCATAGAAGGGGACAATTCAGCGGTCAGTGAAGGGTCGTGGCACTTCAGCTCCGTACTATTTGACTGAGATGTTTTATTTCATAACTCCAAGTCTGCCATCAAGTTAAAGCTCTCATCTTCTGTACCTGTGCAGGTATTCCTTGGCAGCTTCGAACGTCCCGATGTAGCAGCTAGAGCGAGAGACCTTGCAAGCATAGCGATGCGCAGGCCGGAGAAAGACTTGAATTTCCCAGAAGAGTTCACTAAAGAGGAAAATTATGTTGCAAGCATGATTAAGGTAAAAAAACTCTCGGGCGATAAGCTCAAGGTACGGATAAGCTCAGATACCCATTGAGAGGGGAAGCCTTTCGGTAAGAGCTGTCTTCGCTAGCGTTACTGGAAAAACAAGCGAACCCCGCTCCAACCTAAGAACTGCAATCGTAAATTCCCTAGGTTTCGTTGGTACAATATTCGCTACGTTGATAGTTCAAGCTCTTGATCTTCAGGAGTAGTAATCCGCACGGAAGCGAAGCAATATGACGACAGTTTGTGCAGTCATGGACAAAAGATATAATGCAGAAGATACATAGGAATAACTATGTCAAGAGGAAAGGCGTTAAGGTGAAGCCTTCGGTGGGAGGCCTGGACGCGATCTTGTGCGCACTAGTGGACCAGGACAGGCGCAGTTTGGGAACTTTTGAGACAAAGGAAGAAGCTATGATGGCGTATGATACAGAAGTAGTGAAAAAAAGTGGCCTCGATTGTCTTCCGAACTTTCCCATTACGAAGTACTATAAAATTCTGGGTACGCACTCCTCAAATCGGGTTGCTGCAAAATTTATGGTCTCACGGAGTACAGGAGCCACCATTGCAAGGATATCAAATCCAACTGGAAAACCAGTTCAAAATTTCATGGCAGACTCGGAATTCACAGTGAACTAGCGCCGTAGAATCTCCCTGATCCAAATCGCGATCATAATTTCAACAACGGAGCACTTTTCTCATGTCAATGTATGGTAAACTAATGTGGCTTAGTCATTGCGCAGAACCTGGCGCTCGACAGCAACTAGACAACGTTACGACATGACCCGGACGAGAGACCAAGGTGACAGCAGCGGATAATGATGGCTTGTAGTGGGGCGTCTCGCTACGAATGACCAACTTCACGTCAATTCCTGAATTGCTCATCTTCGCAAGGCGATTGTTCATGGATAGTTTCTCAAATGCATGCGATGACCCATGTTGACGCTGTCGCACTCGATCCTGCACTAGCCTCTGTTCGCAGATACCATACAGAGTCGAGGGATGAGAGTAGTCCTTGGTGGTTGAGTGCTGCTGTGTGCTATCGTGTATCAGGAATTGTAGCGCTCGTACTGTAACTTATCTCGCGAATCGAAGATACCTATTGTTCATTCCTTATTCTTCCGTCCATCACTTTTTCTCCGTGTTATAAATTGTTACTATATATTTTTGTCTACGAGCGATAAATCTCTGTCACTGATCCACCGTATAGTCGCTGGCCTGAAACTTCACGTTCTGCTTTGGAGCTTGTACTAGAGAACGAGTAGGACAGCCATTGATACTATGTGAACCCCATCTCTGATCCTACAACTCATGTTGGAACTCCTGATCGTATAATCTCAAGGCAAGGAGATGTCGGACTCAGATTCGGACGACGACTTCAGAAGCGTCGCTGATGTGGCTCCATCTCCTAGCGAGTCCACAAGATCTTTACGTTCAAGGAAATTTTCTACGAACTCGCAAAGTTCCGTTGAAGGGTTGGAGCCTCCCATGATTTCCCCACTTGAGCGGATGGTCGACCTCCGCCACATGAACTGCGCAGATGACCAGGTATTGGCTCAGTTTATGACCGGTTTCCACTACCAAGTCCACATTTTATCTGGGTCTGTAACCTTGAGGGACAAAAAGCGATACTGGTATACATTCCGGTTTCCTGAACTTGAACGAGAATCTTGCCGCTCAGTGCGGGAATTTACGTGCAGGACAGTTCTCCTGGATCCTTGTCTCCTGATGAAAGGTTGCAGGAGCTGGCAATCAATCGTCTGAGCTTAGAGCGAGACTATGACGACCCAAGTCCCGCCCCTTTTACTGACGTCCACGAGACGGATGCAGCTGTGCGTACATCAAAAGAACCACAGGAGCCATGCGAGGCTGTCGAGTCTAAAGAAGAAACATCACAGGAAGCAGATGAAGCTGAAAAGAAGGATGCGCAGTATTTAGCGCAAATGGTTATCCGTGACAAGGAAACGGGAAAAGAATATATCATAGCCGATCTAGGGGAAGATGGTCAATTATCTAGCCAGCGTCTCATTAATTTAAATACCAACGAGACATTGGTATTACAGTATGACACTATAGATACTGATCATTGCGGGTCAAGTTCAAACCTCAAGAGCGCCAGGAGCTCTCAGGGGGATCTACTAGCAAATTCCGTACACAATAGTTTAACAAGCGAGCCAGCTGCTACTGACAGCCAGACTTCATCTTCATGCAAGTCAAACAGTAGCAAGATTTCCACCTTCACGCGGGGTTGGAAGCGTACCAGTAGATGGTGAGACTCTTCACCGCTGCTAGTGCGACATTCACACGCACGTAACTCAGATTCTATAACTAGAGTCATGATTCATCGCTACAATGTTAAGTTTTATCCAGGCTGCCTTTCTCTAGCGCTCAAAAGGATGAAGCAAAAGCCGAGTCTCAGACAGCGCAGGATGAACCAGCTAAGCCGTCAGCCAGTACACCTGCATCTACCTCGAAGAGGGTTCCATCAACATCAGCCCATCTCGAAGTTCAGTCTTCCGGAATTGCAGAGACTGAGTCCTCGTCTCCTTCCGGAAGTCAAGTTTCAGAGAGCTCTCTATTCAGCATGCAGTCGCTGAGAGCTAGTACGCACACGCCGTCTACCGAGGTTCGCTCTCTGTCCTAATCCCAATTTAATCCTGAGCTTGAAAGTGTATAAAGGGTGGATTCAGCTCATTATTTCGCCCTCAGAGCTGCGGCAAGATTGTTAGAAGGCCTTGTTATGTACGTATGTTGTAATGAATGCAGGTTGAAACTAGTCTGCAGTCAATCTCGCTCAACTAATGAGATTTGTTTTATGTTGATATAGAGGCTAACGTACTCAGAGAATTACAGGATGGTCTCCCTGTGATGGCCCACAAGAAGGTCTTGCGTGAGTTCACAGGCCTCAGGCTTGTACAGCAGTGGCAAGCCCACACAGGGGTAATCTGGACTGTGGCTTTCAGCCACACAGGTGCTTTCATGGCAACAGCTGGAAGGGATCGAGTCATTCGCATCTGGGAGAACCGCAGAGCCCCTGTTGAAGCTGGCACATGTAAGCCTCAATCCCCCTGTGCTGATAGCAAGACATCTCACCCCAACTAATGTTGTAACCTGGAGCACAAAGAACCCATTACATCTGGCAGCAGCTGATTTGTTGAGCAGCCTCAATGGCATTGTATCAACTTCCAACAAAGTCTGGAAGTGACTGCTCGTGCTTGCAACTACCGTAGTCCCAATTTTTTCTTGTGTTTTTGCATTGCAATGCACTCAGAATCAAAGTTAAGAGCATACATTTCGTGTATCTGTTCATCGAAACAAGCTTAAATTCGGCAAGAGGGTTTGACTGTCTGCTGTTGTGAAAGTGCTAGAGATTTTTGGTGTTGAACATGGATTCATTTGCTTTCCCTGAGTATATTACTTCCCACATAAAAACATCATAGCAGTTTGCTTACTCGAACCATATTATTGCCAAGACATATTGTAGTAATAGTATGACACAGCCTTCTTCAGTTTCGTTAGGCAAACAGTGCTGTTTTCATGTTGAATTCCGTTGTCTAGAAGATGTTCATCTATCAGGCTAAGCCTTCTACTGCTCCACCTTGTGGGTGTGTAGCCTGGAACACACCAGGTACCTTTTCGGGAACTCCTTTCAGACGCTGGATGAAGTTTGTAACGTTTTGGCAACAAGTCATCAGCACCATCAGTAGCTGAGCACTTCTTGCGAATTAACAAGAAAGAATATCTTGGTTAGGGGTAGTTTTAATGACAGAAAGATTCTATTCGTACCGTTGAATAGTTGGTACAGCGCATGAACCTGTTATGTGTGCAACATACACAGTATCCCAGCTTGTGTCTCTGAATAGCATCTCAAGCTCTCAGCCTTCAATGTATTAATGTTCTCATGGTGTGGCAAGGCTGCATGTTTGCAGGGGGGCATTTGCCTCTCATGTTTGTGTTTCTGTTCACACGTGTATGTACAAGCTCAGTAGGTCACTTTGAAATAGTGCCTTGTTGTGGCTGTGCCTTATTTTACCTCAACAGTGCTCAGCTGTATTGCATTTGAATTTCGTTTATTTTTTAGGTGGTATGATTTGAAGTACACCCTGCTACATGTTAGCTAATGTAGCTATCTTTGGAGAGAACCCCATCGTAAGACCTAAGTACTGAGAAATCAGGCGCCGATCAATAGTATCAGCACTAGCTATGAGGGATCCAGAAGTACACCAGGCGTGGGGCCATGAGTTCATCTTGGAGTTCCTGTGCACAGGGGTTGCACAGAGACAGTCAAAGATTGGACAAGTGGTCTGGCTATTGAGGCTTCACTACAGCGGTGACACTTGTTTTTAGTACTACCTTCAATCGACCACAGAGAATCTGTTCATATCGTACGAGTGTGCTGACAAAGCTCTACAAGGAAAGTTTTTAGCAGTGGCACATGATGGCTTGCCTAGCTATCCGATTCTCAACTACAAACCATGATCGCAAGCTGTACAATTTCGTTTTCACAGTCCCAAAAGTTTGTCATATGATGTATCTGCTGGGATTGCACAGTGATGACTGGAGGCTGTTGTGTGCAGCTTGTGATAGCTCCGGGGGTGGCGAAGGTGAAGGTGAGATATTTCGGATGCCAGCTATGAAAGAGTTTTTTGGGCATCAGGATGATATCTTTGACCTTTCGTGGAGTGGTAATCTGTTCCTGTTGTCCGGAAGTAGAGACAAGACCTGTGTGTTGTGGCACTTAACGAGTGATGCTGCACTGAAGACTTTCAAGTGTGTTCTTCCTTACCTGTCAATACTTTCCCTTCATTTTTAACCTGGTTACAGTTTTGTCAGCTCCAATGTCATACATTTTCGCTGCTTATTATGAGATTAGATACTGTTATGTGTCATTCAACTGCAGTTTGGGAGCCAAAGGAGCAGCATACGAGCTGGCAAGATTCAATTAGTTAACCTGTGGCTTCATTGTTGTTCCTGTATGTGTTAGGCTTGATTAGAATTAGTTGACTTGATACACACAGAGAGGCTGTTCCTCTGAGTGCAGTGCTGAAATTGATGTTCTCAAATCTGCTCTTTAACCGAGTGATTGCCTAGTGCAGGCATGATGACAGTGTTATGGCTGTGGCGTTTCATCCGGTAGATACTCGTCACTTTGTATCAGCTGCCTGGAACGGCAAGGTTCGACTTCAGTGCGCTAACCCTCCACGAGTGGTGGACTGGAAGCAGATGCAGTTACTGGACGCTCTCCCTATTCACTGCATGAAGTTCAATAGCCGGGGTGATAAAGTATCTGTGGGCTCGCTACATGGACGAGTGAGGCAGTACCGCGTTCTTCCGAGCCTCAGGCTCGAGCATCATGCAGAGATTGGTGCGATTTTCAGAGTTTAGTGCAACATTGTAACAGAGGTAGAAATTTTCGTGCACTCAAGGTATACACTGTACAGATGTTCGAGAGAAAAGCAAGCGGCGGATGGACGTACCAGTCACGGGTTTAGATACTCTAGCGCATAGACCGGAAGCTGTGCTCGTAACCACACGCGATTCTCGTGTTCGCATGTATAACGGGCCTGTTCTTTCAGTCAAGTATAAAGGCCATAGGAATAAGGCATCTCGAATAGCTGCTTCTCTCTCGGTAGACGGGACGTTCGTTATATGCGGATCTGACGACGGAAGTGCGCGTCTTGTGCTCTGTGCAACCCCTAACGTCTCCTAATATTCAGCACTTGTGAATTTACTGACTGTTGTTCACTGCAGCTGTGATTGTGCAGTTGTGTATATTTGGAGGACTGACACAGAAGCTGCTGTGTGCCTCCCACGGAAAAAGGGAAGCTTCACACCAAGCTTGTCTCGCCTCAAGTCAGATTCGTATGAAGCGTTTCGTGGAGCTCAGTGTATGGTCACCGTTGCGGCATTCGTACCTGTTGTTCCAGACGCTAACCTTCCACAACCTGTTCCTTTCCAGAGCGGATCAGATCCTCGTACTTCTAATGACCACTCTTCGGTACGCACTCTTTTTGGCTGTCGTGTGGTCATGCTACTGGGGATCAGTCTTCGGTGTGAGCCGTGGTATTGCTAGAATAAACATAAGCTATCTGCAGATAACGTCAAATGGTGAAGATATCCAGGCGTCTTCGAAGAGTGTGGCTGCAATTCAACAAGTTTTGAAGAGTTTCAAAGTAGATCCCAGAACGGGGACAAGAGATGCTGTACAGAGCGTACATTCCGAGGGTTTGAAACTTGCAGCATTCGGACAAGTAATTGTAGTAGCTAGCATTGACGGCGTCATTCAGTTGTTTGAAAATGTTGGAGCTCCCAAGTGGCTTTGATTAGTGTGAGCAAAGTTTTGTTGGATAAGTTGTCGATCCAAGCACCTCGTTCTTGCACATTCAGTACAGATTCAGGAATCAATATTTCGAGAGTAAAAATGGTCAGCACGTCTGCACAGCTAAAGCATCATTACCGGAGTACTTGGTGAAATGCATCATGCATGACGTACCGCATGCACTGCTCTGCGCACGGCAGCTTAGCTCTGCATCGCTTTTGCACCATCTACTGAATTGTCAACAACTTACTACCATTATATTGTTACCAGTGCAAACAATACGTTAGCTTTCGTGGCAAGGTTCTACGATGCATTTCAAACCTTTCCACGGGGCCCAGCGCCCCAGGGTAAATTTTCCAAGCGTGAATAAGGAAAAGGCATTCCTTAGTAATATAAGGGACTGGCGGTCTCGCCTAGCTACTGCGTATGCAGGACGTGAGCGCGGTGTTGGTCCACCGTACGAACCAGGGGCCTCGCGGCCAGGACCTCCACAAGGACGTCCACACGATTCTTATCGCCCAGTGGTTCCAGGATACGATCTTCCCAGTTCACGCTCGAATGGTACAGCGGAATCTGGGCAGTCGATGCCCACCCAATCTAAGCCAGCGGCAGGGAATGGAACTCCGTATTTAAACGACACAGAACTAAGCAATTCTTATCAATCAGACCAGGTAACCCTAAGATTTTGAGCAAAATCCACTTTCACACACTTGTCTTTCTCACTGCTTAACTTACGGTTCCAAGTAATATTGTCTTGGATTAAAAGTGCAGTCCGCGAGCGCCGTTCATTCGCAGGGAGCTGCAAGCTACGCACTACAGCTCGCACCTCAGCCATCAGTTGTGCTGTCGTATCACGATGCTCTCAAAGGTAAGGTCATCATTTCCACTGCGGAGGGTTCGCGCTTGGGAGCCGCGGACGGTGCTATTATCGACTCTGCCACCATGACTTTGGAGGCTTTCACCATCACGGAAGCAGCATCTCCACAGTCATCTGGACTTTGTGTCCCTATTGCTATGCTCACACAAGTTGGCGATGTTATACTTGTCCCCGAGGAGCGAGCCATGCGTCGACTTCCTGCCATACCAGACTTTGTACCTATCATTGGAGCCAACGTTAGATCATCTCGTGGGACGTACATCGGGCGCATCAAGGATATCGACTTCAATCCCGATACCGGAGAGATTTCTTCTCTGTACTATGACGAGTATGGGATAAACTGGTTATCTCTGTCATTGCAGTTGGTAAATTTGTATGGAATACCGGTAGAAGCTGTGCTCGAAGTGCGCACCAACTATTCATTTCCTGTATGGCTTTCTGCCCACTGTGTATTCTGTAACCTTCTTTTCACACACTGCACGGTTACGTCGTGTTCTCAGATTTACACTCTGTAAGAGAAGTAACCACTGTGAAAAATAGTTTTGGATAAATGTAGGTGAATCGCGACGAAATTGTTATCGATGAAACTTTAGTTTGGCTTGCAAGCCCAGGCAAGTTAGAGGGGCTCAGTAAAGCGTTAAAGACGTTGCCGAAGCTTGTTGGCAACCCAGATGACTCAGCTATCGTGGTTGCGGCACGGCAGTCCCGAAGTCTACGACAGTGGGAAGCAACGTATGGTATGACAGCTGAAGAATGGGTAGAGAGATACGGCGACGACATGCCAAATCCGAATGTTAGACAACGACGTGATCAGAGACGGACACAACTGAGCAGCCGAAGGGAAGATGCCTACATGGCAGGTACATTCGATGATAAGCAGCCAATAAACGGTTCCCAATCGCATCCCAGTAGTAGGCGACCAGGAGCGAGAGCACGACGTTCGCAACAAATCTCACCGTACGAGCCATCTGCGGGAGGTTGGGGTGTCGGCAATAGCGACGTCGACGAAAGACCTCAGGATGCTGAAAACCGTCCGTCGTACGGCTCGGTGTTAAAGCCTGACGGAAGATCACCTGAGTTTGAGCAACTAAGACAACCACCTGGTTCCCAACGAAAGGGCTACACGATGCGACGTGATGATGCATTTTAACAGGTTCTCTAAATTTGATGGTATTTCATTATTCTTTGGACCGTATGTTTTTTGTTCATGAACCAGTCGCACATTGTACATGTGTCGAGGTATGTTGTATTAATGTTTAAATTCCATTCCTGAATACAATTCATTGTTCTTTCAGGTGAACCTGATGGGTCTGAATCTAATACTGTTGCCATTGAAAAAGTCACGTGCAACATCTCGATTGCCCACTCAATCAACTTGTCGAGGGGTGGAGAAGCGCCAAACTGGCTATCATTGACTATTGACCACCAACCTTTGTATACATGGTTGCCACATTGTACCTGCCGATACCACTCAGCATTTTACACAATAAAAATCAGTACAACGGGTAACTTACCAAGCCACGATTGTGAAGCAGTTGAGCGTTGTGCAGGCAAACATACTGTGTACATGACCTGATTATCATGCACATGGAAACAATCTAACAGAAGCGGATATGAACGGCAGAATCAGTGGCCATCTTCAGGTCAACTTCTAGAACGTGATGTAGCATAATCTTTTAATGGCTGCACAGTTGTATTTCGCGAGGTTACTTCTAATGAGACTAGCAGTGGCAAGAATGTCCGATTATTTCAACTACTGGGCTAGGTTTCGACATACCAAACCACATTCATCATTATTGGAGCTTCAGAGATCCCTCGAAATGAGAAAATTTTTGCACAAAAATGAAAGTGAGAAAAGCACATTCTCGTTCGGGTACAATGAAATCGTTTGTTAGACACAAAGCACTACTGTTGAACGGCAGAGAAAACACATGTAGAGTCATGCACAAACAAGTAGCCATACTCGTTAATTTGCTTAGAGCTTGAGGTTTAAACAAAAAACACAGAACGGCAGGAAAGCCACATAATAAATGTAGATGATATTCAACTAGCCTCATGTCGCCAAAGCTTTGAATAGACCCTAATGACTAAAAATTGATACTCTTCCTCACTGAAAAACTAAGCACACTGTACTTAAAAAGCTAGCAAGTCTGCAAATGGATCTTTCTTTGATTCTGCAGCTTTGACAGGTGACACAACAGGAGGCATTGTCTTTTCATCTCCTTGGGTGGTGCCAGCCACTGGAATAGATTCTACAGCTGGCAGTCTAAACACATCCTCAGGTAGAGCTGCTCTTGAAGGTTGCCCAATACTCACTGAAGCAGCAGGGGGGGCAAACGGATCCGCAAACACAGGTGCTGCAGTTGACTCAGGAGCCCCTGAGAAATCATCCCACTCAACAGCAGCAGTATTGTTAGGTTCACTTGCAGAGACGAATGGAGCCCATTGTGCAGCATCGTCACCTCCCACTCCTTTGCCAGCAGGAGCACTTGCTGATGTAAAATCTGCCCAATCTTCCCCTGTGCCATTATCCGTAAGATTGAGAGCGTCTAGCTGAGCAAGGGTATCCGTGGCTGTAGCTGCGGCCGGTTCGTCAAAGTCGAGCAAGTTAAGGCCATTATCTGCCGTGGCTTTGGCAGCACGCTTCTCCGTCGGTGACTTCGGTGGAGATGGGAACTTTTGCGCCATCGCAGCAATACAGCCGGCAATAGATGTATCCGCCTGCACATGGAGTGTGGGATTGTGAGTAGCGCGAATTTGCGCAGCTGTACGTTGACCCAACCCTGATTTGGGCTACCAGGGGACCTGCTGCCAAAATCTGGGATACCAGCTTCATAAGTACTTCATAACATTCGCACCGACAATTCAGAAAGCTTTGGCTTGGACTTCGTCGATTTTGGTGCTGGCATCCCCCCACTGATGCCTGACGGCGATTCTCCAGGATTCGAAACATTACCATCGTCGACGTCCAGTCTGAATTTTTCAAAATCAGCCTCGAGGCGATTTGCCGTGTCTGTGGCGCCGCTGTTTGTAGCGGTGCCTGTGCTTGAATTGACTCGATTTGTGGCACCAGAAGCAGAGAAACCACCAGTCATTGACTGGAACATGGAAGACTGATCGTGCCCCAGATACTTTTTCCTATTCTTGGCTGCTTTCTCACGCTCGGATGTAACTAGCTCGTCGTCATGCACAAGGTTCCACAGTTCCTTTGCTCTGCACGCAAACTGAAATATGCCAGTGTACTTCCGAAGACTAGTTCACCAATTGATCACTCACGTTCGTCACCCTAGTACTTGTTACCTACCGGCACGAAAGAATTCGAGCTTCATTAGCAATCTCGTCGAGAATCAAAGCAGTGCGCAAGCCAGGTGTTGCGCGAAGTCGCGCCATTGCGAGTCACTGAGAGCAATAATAGTACAAGCGAGACTTAAAATTCCAGCAATAAAAGCTTCTCCTTACCTATTACGCACATTGAGTCCCTGGTCCTTTCCATCGTCGTCAATATATTCAAACTTTTGCAGCCTGGAAAACACTCGCCCATTCGACTTAAGCTCGGGCACCAGCCTTTCAGGACCATTTTTCGCCATGTACTCTAGCAGTAGAAGTGATTTGTATATTTGCCGCCAAGATCTCGGTTCACTATGCAGTCGGCGTGCAAGTATCCCTAAAATTTGCTTGTATTCCTCCATGTTATAGCTGCGCTTCGTAATCTCTGCAGATCAGTGACAACTTTATCTACGCCCACAAGATCCCGTATAAAGCAAGGTGAACATCGCAGTTCTTAGTACACAAGGCAATCGTCGTTTGAGAAATTAAGGAATAGATATCGGGTACTGCAGCTCGCTGGTCGTCATTCAGGTGGATGCTGAGCCAATGCAGCTTTGAAGATTTACCTTGCATCAAAGTGCCATGAGGTCCCCATTTCTCACTATTTGTTGCTTCTTCGACTTTTATTTCGAGCTCAGAGAGTCCTTCCGCGTACTGGCGTGCTTTGTCAAGGCCTTTGCGGGCTGTTTCGATCACCTTCGTGAAGTCTAGGCCACCTAAATTCATGGTTAAAAGTACAAAAGCGTCTCTAAATAGATGCAGATCGATCAGTGGTTGCTACACGCTGAACAGTTCCCACCCGACGCAATGATTTGTGTTCAGCTGCCTTCGTCCTACGAAGCACAGCCTGTAGATATTCACGAACAAGTATCAAAGAACTTTCGAACGCATCTATCGCGCTGTTCGCGAGTTGCAATCGACTCTTAATTCTTAAAGCCATGGTACCGTTACGTTCGCCATTAACCCGCTTGACATCATGCATGAATTAGCATCACGAACTCACCAACGGCCCTCGTGTTCCATGCTCTATAAAATCTGTACTTTATAAATCCCCGCGTGAAGGTGCATTTGTACCGATTATGTTACGAAGAAATGAAAAAAACCAAAAGCATGCGCTCTGTCATATGGAATTCAAGCAGCCCTTATGGAGAGCACCAATCCTCAACCTCCACATTTTTTTCCAACTCGTGAACCTGTTGTGAGCAGTGTTGGATATAACAATGACCGACGTTGATTGTGGAAATTAGTGCCTGTTCATGATTTACGATAGGGCTGTAATCAAGTACTCAGCGTTTTGTTTGCTCCTTCAAGGCCCGTGGTATGCACTATACCAATCAACTGGAGGAAGAGCTCATAATTCCCTTAATTTTAGTGCCAAATCTAAGTTTTTACCCTTAATTATGATGTCAAGATAGACCAGACTGCTTTGATCCACGACCAGCACCAGTCTCTTGGTGTGGTGGGATTTATGCAGCATTCAGGCAATGCGTTGCTACGACATGGCCACCAACTTGGCTAACCATGCACAATGGCACGCGTTCTGCTTAGCACTTGGCATTAAAATAAAGACTGGGCTAAAAGGTTACGTCGGGTTGGCGCCCACTTCCTCGCGAGAGCGCGACGACGCAACACGTGACAAGTGCAGATAACCGAAGCTGACCAACAGCAATGTAACGCAGGCATGCGTTCGTAATACAAGGATACGTTCAACCTAGAAATTTGCAATGCGATATCTCTTGAACGGCTGTCCACTGTCACCTGGCAGTTGACATGAAATCCACACAATCCCGTAACGACGCAGGAAATCTTGGGTGGCGCAAAAGGTCCGGTCCGCGCGGATTGTACAGTTGTTAGTAACTCCGTGTAATGAATGATGATCCAGCATGTGTATATATAGTGTGAGAACAAGGCCGGCCAGGTGCAACCTGCAAGTGCATGGAGAGTGGACAGGATGGACTCAGTACTTGAATGTACGTACATTAAATATTCAAATTCAATACTATGCAAGGTTATCGTGATACCTTGTAAGCCGTGTAGCATAGCGATATCAGTAGCGCATTGTGTAGAACAAGACGCTGGAC
>JAULKQ010018746.1:0-10058 GCA_032356285.1 Smithsoniella earleae | reverse complement strand
TGTGTGTGTGTGTGTGTGTGTGTGTGTGTGTGTGTGTGTGTGTGTGTGTGTGTGTGTGTGTGTGTGTGTGTGCGTGTACGGACTTGTCTCCTCCAGCATTGCGGTTCTTCCTGTTGAAGACATGTATTTTTTTCTCGTTGGTAAGCTTTCTGCCACTGGAGGCTTGGTTGACGAGGCTTCCTGCATTCACTTTAGCATGCGCCAGGAATTGGACCAACAGTCACACCACGATACCATGCTGGGAATCGGTGTTGTGATTTATTATTCGACAGTGATTGCTAGGGGCAAAAATATGGATAGATGCAGAGCTGTTGAGGGCAAATCTGGAATAGATTGCTGTCTGAGCCCAGTCATGGGAGGAAGTCGACTCCCTCGTGTTCAGCAAGTGATCCCAATGCCACGGAAACTCCTAAAGTTTTTTACTTTCTTGGGATGCCCTGGTGAACCCGTAACCATCAATATTTCGCACTAACTGTAACGAACGCTCTCGGTAACGACTCGTAAAGAGACTGAATGCTTGAAGTCGTAACCAATGAAGGTAGAAGGCCTAAACTCTTGGTTTAATCACTGTGTTGTCCATCTCAAGGCCGTGAGCTCGCCCTGTCACCGTAAAGCTGCGAGTGCACCCCGGCTTTCGGTTCAAATATCAACCGATGGGCAACAAGCCAACAGACATCCAATCAGTGGTACAAAGTTTTTGAAACCAGGTGCAAAACTTTCAAGGTCTACTTCGTTTCTAAAACGTCAATGGTATCGCCGGCGTATGCACCTTTTTCGTAGTTCGGCTGAGTTGTGCGGGATGCTGCAAAGTTTGAGCTGGAGAAAGATACGCTTATAGAACACTAAGTGCAAGAGTGAAAATCGAATACGCCATTGATCTCAATGACGCGTAAGCTTCAATGAAAGCACTTGCAAAGTGAATGCGCTACGGAACACCTAAAGCAACCAACGCGTAACGTTATTTTCGTGGGCTTCCCTTTCATGAAATTGTGATTATTTCGGCAAAATGTTAGGGGGAAATGACGCTTTATTGGGTGCCTTTACTGACTGAATGTGCACTTTGAGAAAGGTCAGTTTGATATCATTACTCGCACGTAACATGAACTTCTCCACCGTAATTATAAGTGGGCGTAACTGGATGTTGGGTTTGAAAGAGGAGACAATACAAGTAACGGCACTGACAGCGCAGCTCTTCATCGACCACCAAGACAAGCCAAGGACAATACATCGCACTGAAGGCTCTAAATGGGCGTTTTGTGCGCACAACCGCTCTTTTATTTCTTGTTTTTGAGTTTTTGACATGAACAGTTTGAGCACTACTTGGACAGAGGAATGCCACAACGGACAAGATGTAAATGGGACAGTCACGAACACGCTCTTTTAAAACTAAATAATAGTATCGCATTCATCAGGCTTCGACGAAAACTGGCTTCACATGTGGTTGTGATGGCAAGTAACTTGCAGTCAATCAAAGTATGCTCCCAGCACAGTTGAGATTTCGTACCAGCCAATATTTCTTTGCCGAAATGTCTGTAAATCAAACCCGCGCTGGATAGCTTGGTAGAGAATCCATGCCCAAAGACTTCATTGAATCCACGCTGATGATGATCGAATCTGTGTGTTTCGGGGTTGTACTCAGCCCCGACATCAATCAAGACATCCATATCCTTCCAAACATCAGGATTTCGACTGAAAACATAAATTGGCTTCAGTTTGACGAACTCGACTGTGGATGTGTCGATATGAACTGGTGAGCGTTGCCAGGTAGAATGGCACTTTGAAACAAAATTGCTGGCTTTGGAATGCATTTCAAGAGAGAAAAGATTCGTATTTTCTATAACATACCTTCTGTGAATACTACTTCCAGCATATTGGCTGGTTTTTGACAAAAGGTAGCAACCAAGAGCTTCATCGCAATGAAAAGTCCCACTATGGGTACCAATCTTTTTTCCAGCCATTGTTGCTATATACACACTCCTTTTGCAACAGCAGTACCTTGAAGAGGTCAAGTATGTGTAAAGAGGAGCATTCAATGAGACTGTTTTCTGCAGTCCCTTGTTCACGATCATACCCTGCCAGAGAGCCACTGTAAAACCACACATGGACTCCTAAGCAGCTCAACTGTCACCGGGTCTTCAAAGATCCTTTACTGCTTCATCGACCACACTAAATCGAATGCTCTCGTGCGGGTCCGCGATCATGCACGCTCTAGGGTCCAGCAGAGTTTGTCTCCAATCGAAGCGGGCGCCATGCAAGGGGGCGCATATTGTCAAATCAGCGTAAAGTTCTACAGGAGAAGGGAGATGATTTCGCTGTCATTCTCCCTAGCCGCTGTAAAACGAACGCGAAAGAGGCCATGAAGTTTCTAGGGTTCTCTGGCGGACAACTCTGTAACTCATTTCACTTCGAGATCGAAAGTCTGAATTCCGAGCCACTAGGTAGTTGAATTATATTTTTAAATGCTCGTGCAGCGATGGGTTGTCAATCGAACAAGATTCGTCCACGTACGCTCGTGCATACGGTCTGGTTCTTCTCCAGGATCGTGCTACATCCTAGTAATAATGTGTAGACCAATCCACAATTGCAGATATTATCCACAGCTGACTTGGGTCTCATACACTTTGGAACTTTAAACTGAATGTGTCTGAACAATTGTCTCCCCTTCCACCCCAGTTCGTTGTTGCCATGGTCTTCAGGTACCATTAACCTCCACAGGGGCATGGAGACCTCGCCAGTTCGCAGCTCATTCAACTGTCGAAAGCACCTAATTACACATTTGTTTATCCACAGTCTACAGGAATATTAACCGTCATATGTGCGGTAGATGTAAACCATGTGCAACCATTTCAAGAGACATGTTCCACGACCTCGAGTGTGGTGCATATCCAACTAAAGTGCTTGAAAAGGGGTCGCAAGATTTGCATTTCAACTTAAAGTGAGAAGTTCTCTTATTTCTTCCACATTAGTGGTGGCTGAATTCCTAGGTATGATCATGGCCGAAAGCACTAAGCAACCAAAACAAGCGCCTTATCAACGTATAGAAGTCAAATCCCTTGTGATATTGTACTACCGTTCTCTAGAAACACGCCCAGAAGGGGCAGCGCTCTCAATCATAGCAATCGCCTCCACACGGGCAACGCGTTCTGCTTCTCGGTCCTTGATGGCCTTCCTCAGCGCTTCAAAGAACGCGAAAAAGACTGCACTGTTCACGCCATTGCTTACAGCACGGGGCCCAACACCTCGGAAAAAAGCGCGGAATCCACCTTGCTTGGCAATGTTCATTGCAGCACTTGCCATTGTTGGTCGACCTGTACTGGTATCAATCTTGTCTAAGTCGGTCGAACATGAGGAATTAACACAAAATCTAGACTCTCTTCATTGACAAAAACTTCAGCACCGCTCGTGCCTCCTACAAGTAAGTAGAACCGACCTGCAGCGCTGCACATCATGTTCGTTTTGATGACGTCCAGAGGTGTGGTAGCCGCTGCAGCAAAGGCACCGGCAGTAGCACCCAAGCAGAAGTCTTCGGCCATGGATGGATCACGACCCCTTACAAGAGTGCGATGCGCCTGCTTCAGAGCCTCGTAAGCGGCGAATTTGAATGCCATATCGGGAACGTCCTCCAACAAAGTTGGAAAGTATCCCTGCAACTGTGCTCCGCGTATAATACCAGGCAGCGATTCACCGAGTAGAGAAACGAAGAGTGAAACACATTCATTGAAATGGACGAGATCACTCACCGTAAACAACCCACGTGGTCCTGTTGCTCTTAGAATCGAGCGCGCTGCAGATATTGCATTGGGATATACACCTGCCTGGACAGACCGGATGCAGACTGCGATTGGGACTTTGACTATAGAAGAACCCGCTGCTGCTAAAGCGCCCCCGACGAACGCTATGGCAGATGGTGAAAGGTTTGTAGACTTGGACAGAGTATTGCACGCCAAGCCATAGCATGCGAAATATGCTCCTAGAGCAACACCAGCACCTGAACATCAAATTGCGTGAATACACGACCAGGCTGTGGCTGGTCAAAGACCCGGCAATCGATTGTAGCGTGCGTACCTGTCGCTGCTCCTGCCACTCCTTTATACAGCGACGTTACTGAACTGAGGCCACCAGAAACTATGTTCTGAACACCGGAGGTTTGTAAGCGGACTTTGAGTGTGTCGATTGGGTGTATTGTCGACTGAGATGCAGCTCTAGCGACTGCTCCAGCTACAACATCGGTGGCAGGCTTCAATGGAACAGCGTGAGCAGAAGCTGTAGCTGAGGCTGTATTGACCGATGGTGCCGTTGTGGCAAGAGACGATGCGTCAGGGCACGAAGCACGGGTAGATGGATGTGAAATGGAGGCAAAAGGAGGTATATCACCAGAGCTTCTTTTTTCGCTTTCAAGAGTGCTTGCAAGGGCCATGTGAAATGTCCCTTTACGGGGTGACTGGCCTTTACGCCTAAAGAGACCAAGTGACTTGCGTATCGAGAATCGAGGTGACCGGGTAGTCGACCGTGACAATGACGCTTTGGTTATGAGCATGGGGCTCTCATCCTTTGATATAGTTGAAAACGTTATCAGAGATGTAGGAACAAATGAGTTTTGTTCCGCCATGGTGCCGGACATTTAAACCAAGGTGTGAACGCGAGACTGTTGACTCCGAGTGTCTCGTCTTTCAAGCGCAATGGATCAGTCCAAAGCGTCTACGCCTGAGAATGGAGCTGGAGTCCCGGAGAGTTGCTGCAAGTGCAGACGCCAGTCTTGGATGGGGTATTGCACAATCGCAGGAACATCGCAGGACGCATGATTCCGAAACAGTGCACGGTGCCCGATTGAAACCAAATGGCCTTAACAAAAAAGAGTGCACGACAACAGTGGCAGGAAATTCGAGGCGCGAGAGAACTCAGACAGGTCCCGTAATTCGTGGCGCTGAGACAAGAGCGCGTAACGACGATTTCAAATAAGCTACAAAATAACGCAGAATGCTTCAGACCCGCAGGAGATGGGGAAACCACTACATCAGACAGACCAGCTCAAAATCTTACACGATGGTTTCATTACCTTTGTGTAGGGACTATTTAACGGCTGGCTGGGAGCAGCGGTGAGAGCAGCGCCGTAAGCCTGAAAAAGTTCTAAAAGGCGCTGTAATGCGGCGCGTTCAAGATGCTTGTGAAGATCAGCCCCTCTGAAGTCAACGACAAGAAGCGGAGTGGCCGCGAACTGTCGGGCAAACTTAAGGTTTGACTGCAAGCATTGAAGGCAATGTTAACAAACACGAGAATGGTAATCAAAACTAGAAAGTGGAGGAATATCACACTTCTAAACACAAAGGTAGAGTCCAATGGGTGGCGTCAACAAGAGCTCAACGATTGCACCTACATTGACTAATTATCTGAGAAGGTTGCCTTCCTGCAGAAGCCGTACAACATACATATAACTACTTGACACGGTTTCGAAGGGTTATAGTTATTTCGCGTTTAAGCTCAGTCTGTAAATATCCTTCGTCACAAAGTATAGCAACCATCACTCAGACGTGGGAGAAGTAGAGACCATCCGCTACGTAAGGGGTTTTATTCAGTCTTATACAACCTGCGATCTACGGCTCAGGACCATGAGAACTAGTATAAAGTCTCTTGTGCCACGTTGTCGACGAACAATACAATGGGACACTGAGTGCCAACACACAGTAGCACCACGCAGAAAAGGATCAGGTTTGGACATTATAGGTGTTCTAATGGATTTTGAGCTGAGCTGTGAAAGATAGCATGGAACATCGCTCAGCTGGTACAGCGACGCACTGTCTCGCGAAACAAGTAGTCCTGTCCGTCGGCCACTCCACTACTGGCGAAAAATGTTCCTAGTAAACAAGATGTCCAAAGAACAACCTGCAAGGTTACAATGAGTTGTCAGGTTCGCCTTCACTTGGGTGTTGATAACAATCCAGCACCGGCTGCATAACGTGTGCCCACCTCAAGATATGAAATTAAAAGAAGGATGTATGATATTTTATACTTGGTTCCCTGTCGTCTCTTCATTCACGGGAGACAGGAGCCGGTGGAATAGAGGGGTTGTCCCGTAGCGAATTAATACTGACCAGGCACAACTGACACAACTTAACGTCTGTAACTAGAATCTTGTTTCGGGATGCAGTCTTTTTCTTTAGCCAGAGTTGGAAAAGTAAAGCCAGTTGCTTGTTCTCGTCGCGTGAATAACAGGTGGTGCATAATTCACATGCATATACTTAGCAAAACAGGATTTAAGAACTGATCCAGAAGCAAGTCCAGGGTCTTAACACATCGTTGTACCTTTCACGAACTGGCATGTGGTTAGATGAGGAATTACGACATTATCCTGTGGATCAATCTGTATGCGCAAATCTATCTTAACTAACGCCCATGCTGGGATTTTCGTCGAAAGAGCTGCAGAATCAAGACGTCTGGATGAAGCCTGGCATGCTCTCATAACACAACGAACTTCTAGATTCATTCACGAGTTCTTAGTTTAAGCGTTAACAGATGTATGCAGTGGTTCCCACTGTTATCCGCCTTGGTAGTTGCGGCAAGACACCAGAGTTTGTAACTTACGTTACATTCCACTTTGAGTTTTTGAAACTTGCATTTAGGACTTGATCTTAGCGTTGGGAGGCAACTTTGGGGCCATTGTATGATCATCCATGGCACATGAGTATGCAAACCTTTGCTCCCCACTAAGTTGAAATAGGCTAGTCCTACACTCAAATTGTTACATTTTGAATGGGTATCAGTACCTATTGAATTTTATGAAACAAGCTTCTACATCTTTCGCTGTCATGACTTGGGCATTCAGCCTTTGTGACTGACCCCTTCCTTGCGAGGCTCGTTACAGGAAGAAGCGTGTTCTCAGGCACGATATTTTATCCTGAGCACGCCGCGTGTTGAAGCTACCACTGAGTGCGAAATGCGTCGGTTCCCCGAAATGTGTTGCTCGAGGACGGATTCCGGGTTTATGAATGCATGATACAAGCGGGCATTCGATTGTGACGACATGAAGCAAAATGCGTCCTCTCCGAAGCTCAGAGTGTACCATACACATGAATACGGACAGCCGGCCCGCTGAATGGGCAACCTGAACTACTTGTTTGCCTGTAGCTGAGAGGCATGTAGGACGGGCTGCAAGGGTAATGTGGAATGAATGTCCAACCCTGTTGCCGCTTTCGATGCTGTGTGACGCGCACCATGTCCATCGCGGAACGACTGAAGAGAGCAGACTGCATTTGTTCAAGCTTTCTGAGCGATCTCTAATTTGAGCTGTATCAGCCTTATCTTGCCGTGTTTCGAAAGTTTCTGGAAGAGCCTTTCATTCTTTCAGTTGATAAGATGCACATCGTGCCCATTACACGTATACCCACAAGCTCTTGTTTGTTCTTCATAGAATCATTGGCTCTGAAGAGTATGTATACATACACTGCTACCACATTACCATTCGGAGTTTTGCTGTTCCGACCCCCTGACTGGCCTATCAGCTTGTGATCCTGTCGCTTTTTCTGTGTGGGCGTATTCACTGTCCTCGCTTCATGCAGCCTCTAGGACGAAGCTAACATTCAACCGCCAACGTACTGAACACAGGACAATAAATTACATAATGAATAACACCACTTCCAAAAGTTTCTCCATTCACCCCCAAACACCCACGGGAGTCAATAACTTAACTTTGACTACACGAACACACCGTAGCAACAAGCGCAAGCTGCGTCTGCCTTCCCATGTTTCACGTGCCTGCTGCAGTGATTCACGAACTCAGAAAGTTCACCCAACGAAATGTGAGGCATGACAACATGACATACTGACAGTGGCGGCAGCCCACCACGAGAAGTTGGTGCTGTTCAAGAAATCGCTTGAAAAGCGGTAGAATCAAAGCTCCCGCTGAACTATCCCCCTCTTTTTCATCCTAGTGTTGTCACAAGATCCTGAAGAACGCCTGCATGGTTAAGTAGACGCCAGAGTTCTGTTTTGTCAGATACTCCGCTCCTTCTCAACCGTAAAACCAATCTCAAGTTCGATATTATGGCGATGAAATGTTTCTCATGCGCCTTCTGGCACTATTCGAAGTATACCGCGCTGTGTAAGGTCCCAGGCGAAGATAGCAGCTGCGGATGAACGCTCGGCTTGATGGGCATCCAAACGCTGCGATTACTCCCAGTGATGCACTTGCGAGGGATGGCATAATATGGCGCTTGCGCATGTACTGCCGGTCAACTAAATGCTACGTACGCAGATACTACTCCCCACTTGCACTCGTTTCCCAAGACAAATTTAGGCATCAAAACTGCAAACATGCAATCCATTCAACTGATACGCCTTCCTTGTTCAATGACAAGATAGCTGATCCGCTCGCTCACACCCTGCTGCCCTGCACGCTGCCACACGACGATGCTACCGATGCTCTAGCAGGATGCACCAACAGACATACCGCCGTGATTGATGAGTTACGTTAAAAATCATGACCAGAATGCCACCTCCTCAAGTGACGCTCACGCGTGTCTCACATTTCGTGAACAGAGAAACAACCTAAATAACCATAATCCACAATGAGCAATACTTCTGCAGGCCTTCTAGAGGGAATAAACCAATTTCCCTAACCTACAATTGAGCGGATTTCCTAAAAATGAATGCATTCCCTTTGCATAAACAAAAGCCCAACTCTCT
This sequence comes from Smithsoniella earleae, assembly GCA_032356285.1. Lineage (NCBI taxonomy): Eukaryota > Viridiplantae > Chlorophyta > Ulvophyceae > Smithsoniella > Smithsoniella earleae. The sequence goes on along the minus strand of JAULKQ010018746.1, from coordinate 1,379 downwards.
CAAGCCGTTTGCTAGGAAAGCCCCTTTTCTCACAGAGCCTGAGATCACGGCAGTATCCTCTGCTATGGCAGCGAGTTGAGTGAGGTATCTCATAGCTGGGCGGCCAAGGTAGCCAATGATCTCCATGGAGAAAGGACCAGAGTGGATGTACGGTACGTGTAGACTCCTGAATGCCTGGAGTTCTTCTTCGTCTCTTTGAGTTGCAGCTGAGCCTGATGATGTTGCTCTCAGCTTGAAGCCTAACCTGCACGAGCAGTGATGTCTCTCAAAGTGTCTACCAGCGTGTCATGGCATGGGCTGCATCGCCTCTGCATGTGGGAGCCAAATGAACATGTGGAGAAATTTCAACTCCGTGTTGCCCCTAGGCAAAGCCTTCAGCTGTCCACAAAATCTCAGTCAAAGAGAGCCAGAGAGACAGAGGAAAGTTCAAGCTCCTTCAACAAATGAACAGTTGGTTCCCTTTGCTCACAGTGTTCGCTGGAACGAGTCCACCATTCTTGGATACTCGGAGATACTTAGAGATATTAGTGTACAACGCATGCAATGTAAGATTGACCAGTTCATGACGTACACCATGACACCTCCTCATAGCCAGTCAACTACAGAAGCGAATTCTATTGGCAAGTGTGAGTAGATAGACCTTCTCTGGTTGTAAAGAAGGAAAAAAAACGACGTAAACATGGTCGTGGTCTTACGTTGTCAGTTATGTAGTCCACCACCCTTGAGTGACCTCGCACGCAGTCTCAACAAAACAGAATAAGCATCAACATGCTCAACCACTCACGCCTACACCGTCCAAATACGTCATTTTACAATCAAACAAGGTTTCTGAGGCCGCATGTCCCTCTTGGAAGTTCCAATGCTCACCCGTTTTACGAGCCGGCCGATACAACTTGTTTTAGAAACAAATGTTTTTCCACACCATGCCAGAAGCCGGTGATCTGCTCCTGTATCCCCAGCCGCCACAGGGTGTGGGCGAACAGCATTTTCCAAGGCAGGAGCGCAATTTGTTGTACTGTTGGACCTCAACCGGTCTCATATTTAATTCTTTCGTCGCCCCCCGGCACAGAGCAGCCACCCCTGCCAGATATTTTTTAGTCCGCAGCTTCTCCAGCAACGCCCTGGCACACACTATCTCCTGTTGAGGTTGCCATCATGCCATTGTTTTTGTTGAGGGAGAGTTTACAAGTCACAGTGATTGAATATTGTCACACGTTTCCAGTGCCTGATGCATCCACATGTCTGCACGCACCCCAGCCTCCCTGGCAGTATAATTTACACAAGATATTTCACTGCGTGCATTTGACTTCTTTGCAGGTACAGTGTGACTGCTAAGGCCCAGAACATTGAGCTCCTGCTGTTGGGCCTTCTTTCTGAGA
>JAULKQ010018735.1:0-10059 GCA_032356285.1 Smithsoniella earleae | reverse complement strand
ACAGCGCCACATGTATCATCTGGCTCAGCCCAACTCAACCCGCTATCACCACCACAGAAGTACAACAGCTGACCGGCCTTCAGCATCAGGTGTCTCGAGGGCTGGCAGACTTGCAGCACAAGGAGCTCCTCTTACAGCACCAGAGGCAGCTGAGCAGCCAAAATACTCAGCAGTTAGCCCAGGAGACACTCGAACAATTGCGTAGCATCTAGGCCACCAAAGACAGCTGGAAGACCGATGGCACCGCCTTTCAGAGTGCTTTGCTTAGAAGACCCCCAGCTTTCCACGTCTTGCTACAAGCTAAATGGCTCTCGTACCTCGCACCACAACCTCATCCAAAGTCAGGTGCGGTACGGGTGTCACAAGGCTGGCCTTGATATGATGATGGAACCGAAAGAGCGGCACTTGCGGAGAGTCTCAGAAGGTGAAGAAATACTCGACACCAGGGGGATGTCCTGGTCATGACCCTCCAGGACATCACCAAAGTGGTCGTACCACTTGTTTTCATCCAGCAGGAGCTCAAGAGTGCAGCAGAGCAAGCAAACACGTCGGTTCAGCTGTGGAGAGGTGTGATGAGTTGAAGCGTAGGCGTCGTTACAGGTGCCGTTTAGTGTTGAATCATGTGACAGATTAGGAAAGACAGCAGACAAGTTGATTCATGAATTAGCGGAATGTGTGAGTGCCAGTAGGAATATCTACAATCCTACTATCCACAGTTTGTGTGCTTCATGTACAAGAAGATTAGCTTGTTGTTGATAAGGAGCCTTTATGTTATCTGTACAACCCTAGCTACCTTGTACTTTTCCACACAGGAATCGCACCCTTAGGCAGGAAACAAATTCATCGTCAAACCACAGGTAAGCTGGTGTAACACAGACTTGCTGTGACAATTGTCACTAAGACCTTTGCTTAGGATATGTCCAACTTACAGATTGAGTGTTCACTACTATCACTCTGTTCTTCATGTTGTCAGTCTACCATTGCACTGTGCTTTCACATTTAATCTCACTGCACAGTGTATCCTCTGTACTTGGTTTTTCATGTCCATACATACATCCGGTGATTCTGCACCCTGTCTGGAAACTTCTACACAAATCTACACAACACCAGGTACTTCCACACTCTAGATACTTCCGAAAGTAATGGATGTTTCCATTGCAAGACACCCAACCCTTTTCTTTTACTCTTAACATCAGTCTTTCAGTACAAAGTGAGTAAAGGGAGCAAACTTACCTATACATTGTGTGAACACCAACGCTGGATGACACGCCTAGCCCAACAAAGCAGTGCTGCAGCACACTGTGACGAACAAGAATTGATTCCATTATCGGTCAGCACTATTGGTCGCAACAGGGCAACGTTCCCTTACTGAACTGGTGGACTTTGCCTCCCCCATGGCACTGCTTAGACGGTTAAAGTATGATTGCGATTCTACACATTTTCATGTCTCTTTTCTGAACCTGAATTCCTGATTTCTGCACACTCTTTTCATCCTGACTCTCTACTCCGTTTTTTCACTTTCTCAACAGAAACAGACAGTTCACCACAGCTCAGCCAATGATACCCTGGATTCAGCTGAACTCTGGCGCCTGATTTCTCCATTTCTAGCCATCATACGAGTATTTCATCAAAACATGGTGTCCTGATATCTCACGACACTATAACTGGAGTTTCGATTTCCAATCAGTAGCTCATCTGAACACAGTAACAAATTTAAAATGTGGCTGCTAGAGCCGGCACAAGTGAACAATGTTTTGACGTTTGAAAACATCGAAAGCCGTATGGCAAGCCATGTGAATGGGGCTAGCGGGTAGTATTATGCACACTGGAGCCTTCTATACGCAGCACAGCTAACAACTGGACAGCCTGTAGATGGAGCCATGGAAGACTGTGACAAACTGTTGCGAATTTGTGTAAGATTGCATCCTACATCACAGACCACGTACATGTCTTGATCCAGCTGTGAGCGAGCCCTTACATTTGCATGATGATGCACGTTCCTTGTGTATATAACTGGCCTTTAGGCTGTGATATTGATATGGTTGATCAAATCAGTACTCATTAATGACCAGCGGCACTCACATATGTAATTTATAATTGTCAACATCTTCAGAGAATCGGTTCAATTTGCTCACGCAATTCAACCTTTGGATATTCTGCAACCTGCTGCTATACCCGTGTGCTATGGTGCGAAGATCTTGAAATGACAAAGGTGCTCAGAGAGCTGCAGGGAAAGGCAGTTTGTGCAGTGCCTATTTTACAACAAATATACAAATAAAACACTCGCCTCTCTATCCTTCAGCATCACTGCCGCTTTTGCTCTCAGGTACACTCACAGCCGTTGCATAAATTTCCCGTTGCATTAAACTCCACAGTCTCTGAACAATTCAATAATAGCCAACAAAAGTAAAACGAAGTAACCCAGCAACAGTCCTTGGCCAGGACATTCATGCCTTCCTTACAGTACATTCTGATCCGAAGTAAGTGCCACCGCTGCAATAAATTGAACGTCTGTTCACCACCACGTGGTTGTAATAATATCAAAGACGATGACTGACTGGCGAAGCTGCACCGATGTGTACGCTTCGACGCGATTCGTACGAGTTCCCATCACACTAGCTGGCTACCTTCCGGGGACAAGAAGCATCCATACCTTCGATTACCGGTACTAACTGGTCCAGCTTCGCCACGAGTTCTCTCGCAGAAGGCCGCTCCGAAGCTTCCACGTGCCAGCATTCGGCAATCAAGGCCTGCACTGATTACCGTACTGAATACAAAGATTCGCCGGATAGAGCATGTGCGACACGTTATATTGCTTTTTTTGGGCCGCCAGATGGAGTACTTCATCGCGTTACAACCGTACAAAATTTGTTGAGGGCTTGCCGGGTGTACTGGGAAGGCGCGCGAATACATCACATATTCTCCATTCAGGTCAACAAGTGGATGGATGTCACCACGTCGACCAATGGCGATACTTACCTGGAGTGGTCGAGGCCATGAGGATTTCATAGACTCCCGATACCCCGTCCTAGCGATCCGAACAGCGTATTGTTCCGTCTCTTCCGGTGTCCCTTCCCGCGCGACTCGAGCAGACATGGGGCACATCAGAAACGTCTCGTAAATTATGACCCCCAGACTGAATATGTCAACCTTTTCGTCGTAAGGAGCGCGGCGTGTGACTTCCGGTGCCATGTAGACGTACGAGCCCGTCTGCCCCGTCAAAGCGAATTGGTCGTGCAGCTTTTCGTCCGTACTTTCGCTTTCAATTGGTCCTGCAGCATAGATTCTCTAGTCCACCCCTCCAGAAGCTTCATCCCGAACTTAAGATACGCATGCCTACGCAGGGTTGGCCGAGATGTTGTGAGCAGCACAGCATTGGGCAATAAGGGAGAGCTGCACACTGCAAAGTCTGGCGAGGCCAAAGTCCATGAGGCGAATATCGGCGTTACGCCCGTTGACAGTGAGCAAAAGGTTCTCGGCCTTGATGTCTCTATGGATGATTCTAGGGTGACCCTCGTGAAGGTACTGGAGGGCCTGAGCCGTCTGTGTCATCCACCGTAGTGCGTCAGCGTAGCTGTACAACCGTTTTCTCCCGCTGCAGATGCTGGCCTTCGAAATCATGGTAGCTAAGTTACCACCTTCGCACAGCTCCTGTGCCTGCACGAACCCGAAATCATGAACATGAAAGCGAGATATGACCATGATTTGTCTCAGGTTCAAACAGACGGATGCCTGAAGTGAAGCGCACGAAAGCGATGCTATGCTTGACAGGGCGCCTCGTCCTCTTTCGCTCCGGAAGGATACCGCAGCCCATGAAGCGCACGATGTATGGATGGCTCAGCTTGCTGAGTATTCCTAGTTCAGCGACGAATAGCTTGTCATTCTGCAAGCGTGTATCGTGGGTTTTGAGACTGCGAGGAACCATCGGAGTTCCGCTTTTAAGGGCAAACTGGAAGTCAGCAAACCTCGGACATTCTATTGAGCAGGCTATTGACTGATGCATCGCTATCGCAGGCATATGTTTGGCAGGCATTTTGTAGGCTGCGACAAGTATTTGTCTCATCACCATGGGAGGCCATAATTGAATGGTTTCCTGATTTGCAGCTACAGCTGGAGCGGAAAAGATTATTCGAAGGGAAACTAACTCTGGACGTATTAACGGTTCTTGCCGTGCGAGTCAGGAGGCTATTGAGTGCGACCGCGTCCAGATGACTGTCAACCTGCGCCAGAACCAACAGTATCGGAAGATTGACAGTCTTTGTCGCAAAGTAGCATTTGTGTTGGTCATTGATCAGTCAAGGGGATATGTGCACTGTCGATGACATGACTGAAGTCTCAATAGAAACGCAGGCATGAAGTGTACGTATCGTACATCAGGTGCAACATCCTGGCTCTTGAGCCGCTTGACAGCTACCATCTGTACCTTTCCAGACCTCCCATGGCACTTCATCTTGTCAACGGCTCCAAAAGCACCCTCTGAATAGCAGTGTGAAACTCATGCATCTCGAACTACAAACTCACATAGTGTTGATTCGTACATTAAAATCAGAAGAGTATGCTTTAGATATCTCGTGCTCCAATGTGATCGAGGTAGTTTGTACGAGTTCAAACATTGCGAACTGTTGGTTAAGAACCAACGCGACAAGTTTACATGGAACGACCGTTCTGTATCCGCGAACAATCTTCTCTGCAGGCCATGTACTCGTTCTGATCGTCCAATGACAAATAAAATCATTCAAAGAACTAAACTCGCAATGGGTATTACCCTCAACTGTGGCTTAGCCATAACCTTGATGTATTTCCGCCCCCAAACACGTCTGCATCACGACACCCCCACAACCAAGTGCATGCAAGGGCAAGCTCTGACTACAGAGAGCATTTTACAAGGTCAATAAGATCCTCCAAGCCACTCAGTACTGCTGTAATGCGACGAGCCGAATGAAAGCTGAATTTTAAATCCTATGCTTCTGCTGCCACAAAACTATGCAGGGGCACGATAAGTTGGAACAGCCAATGTACAGGTTACGAAATGGATCCCAGGGTTAACACTTGATCTGCCAGGAGTACGGAAAAGATCGGGGAAGGACTTGATGGAGCTCCTCCTCTTCGAAAATGAATTCATCTTTGTAGATATTTTTTTTCAATTGACGGTCAACATTACCTTGCTACAATCAAAGTGAATATCAGCACCTGAAACACAGTATCGGATGTGGTGGTGCATCAAGAATAGAAGCTATTACCTCCAAGATTACAAACAAACACTAAATGCTTGAAGTCAAGCACTGATCTGTCTGCGGTGCTTCCAAGTGACCTTGAGGAGTCCTCAGTTCTGGAGCTTGTTTCCGTGTCATCCCGGCAGTGCGGCCGAGTGCCTTCCTTGCACGGCTTCCAGCAAGATGCCCAGAACATATCAAAATTCTGATTAAACGTATGTTTGGCCTCTGAGCTTTTTCGTATAAGAGCAAAGCTACTGCGTATTCTAAGCTTTGTGCTCTGCTGGGCACCCTGAGTATCTGGTTAAGTTCTCTTCCAAACCTGCAAAAGCACAAAATCATTATAATCACTACAATTCATTGCATATTCCAGTTTCTCCTTGACCGCTTGCGTGTGATCAAGGCTGGGTACTTAGGCTATTTTGTCGAGCAAGTTCGCAGTGCCTCGGGAGCGTTACCTTTGTAGCGCTGCTTGTCAACTGGCAAAATTGGCTACCTTTGGTTTAATTTTTAATGTACTTACTGCTTAATTACGGTGTAATCGACAACTTTACGCTGCGCAATGCGGAGTGTGACAGTGATGTACGCGCAGGAGTGCACAGCGAAGAGCGTAATTGACAGATTGCAGAAATGATGTATTTCACGGGTCATTTCACAGGCAGTGTATCTAAACACGTAGCAACACTGTATGTACTAGCTTGGCGGAGAAGTTCGAGTCTCGGTGCACAGCAATGTTACAACCAAAAAAACCTTTGAATCTGTCCATGACTCCATGACAGGTGATGACATGGCATATCAGCGTTGATACGCCAACGTCAGCGCCGCCACTGAAATGTCATGGAATATTGAAAGGGACATGCCGTGGCCACGCCCGTTTATGCTGCAGGCCTTGTGGAAAAGACAGCCCAGTGGTGCTTTTGGAGGTTTGCTCTAGCTCGGCGAAGAGCTTGGTTGCGTGTTACTGCATCAAGCCATCGTCGATCACTTCCAACTGCTGGACGAACCCATCGTCACGCACACCTGAGCACATTCCAGCCAGAAGGATCCTCGGCAGTAAATCCGTACTGGAATCAAATCGATTGATTGGTGACCATAGTAATGTCGTACTTATAGTGGTTTGCTGTGTCATTATATATCATTCAACTTCCTCGAGGGATTGTTGTACATCCGGTGCTTCCTTCGCAGTTGTAGTTTGACTACCGTCAGGCTACAAAGGAACGCGAGTGGATTCATGAGCCCCAGGATTGCGTGCCTTCTGTTCACGCGCCGTGTTCCCATTTTGCACATGTGGCCACTCCATTTGATTACGCATGCTATAATAGCTTGTAAGCTGTATGACTTACGGCATTACCGCTGTCTGTCCGCCAATATCGCTAATACACTCCGTTCTGTAGCTGCAATAAGTCTCATCTGTTGGCAGGTTGTGATAGATTGCAGAATTACGGCGTGAGCCACGCAAGCTCTACAGAATCGACGGTGACAGTGCGACGAGATTGACTTTGAGTAGCATACAAAGGTATTGTATCCCAACAGCCAGATTTACCGTGATGCTGTCTTCAGTTAAGGTGCAACAATGGTAAGCCTCTATACGAGTGACAGATCAAGAAACTGCGCCCAGAAGTTGCTCCCCTATCAGATGCGCGCAAAAGAAGTGCAGCTCATCTTCTACTCGTTAAATCTGCCTCTTGAGAATCATGTTGGGCTGCATCCTTCAGCTGGTGGTACCCGGCCAGTTCTCGTCAAGTCAAAAAGAGCAGTATGAAATTTATCACTGTGGACAGGTCCCATGAAGCGAGAAAATACGAGCTGAGTCCAAAAATGAGCTTGTTCGTGTTCAAATGATGTCCTTTCAATTCGGATTGTTGATGGACGAGGACGGCTGCAATCGCACGATTGCGATTTGTGGACAGTAATGCAGCTGCCCAATTTTGTTTCCAAAATCGTCATCATCTTCTTCCTTTGAGCTGTTGTTTAGGCATGACTAAATGGTATGACACCAATATGCATGAAATATCAACTCGATGCCTGCATGCAGTCACGGTACACTGTTGAAACAAAGCCAATGGTGATTTTCTTGTTGCATCCTTGCGAAAGAGCTTGAACTTCTTTGATTCATAAAGAAACGAATGAAAAGCAGGTGTATCAGATGTATTCCGTTGTATGAATTCCGTTGTTGTTGACTCCCCCTGTCCATTGTCCGAGGCAGCCTATGTACACCAAGCCTGTACACCAAACCGAGCCTCCACTACCCGCACCTGGCATCATAGCGATCAATTCCAACTGTAAAAAGATACAGCTATTGGCGATTGACACTCTCAACAGTAGCAAGACAAAAACCCTTCATACGTTGCACTAGTTCAAGTCTGATACCGATTCTCTTGATCCCTCTCAATCCAGTTCAACTTCTCGGAATCAACGAATCCTGGACATGCCGGTAGTTATTACGCATGACGCAAAGCTCATGTGCAATGCCAATCCTATTTCTTTTTTCCCCTACTATTTCTACGATAACGGCTGCTGTTCTCTTCAACAGTCTGGAAAATAAATGATCGAACCAGCTTGAACTTAAGTACATGTACTACATATACTCCCGTGCATGCACAGCCAATTGCTCATGCAACAAAAAAAATTAAGAAATGCTGATGAATCTAGTTTACGCACGGGAACAGAATGCGAGAATATGAGCTGAGTTGCCTTGAGCATTCACATCGGAGGCGAGGCACTCACCAAAGAGAGCTCTTTGGTGCACGCGCAGCCCGCACCAATGCCTCGCACGCATGCTTCAAGGGTTCGACTGTCAGTCAACAAAGCGCGACCATGATAAACAGCTTTGAAAAATAGCGCAGTATTACAATGATTAATAATACTGAGTTACCGTGCATCCACACCTTCAGATGTTTTTCCCTACGGGAAGGGACAACTGGGGAAGACGGGGTTTTCGTTGACGCTTGTGGGACAATGCACCCCCTTGGACGAGTTCATACTCGCCATACGGCCCTGGTTAGGCTCGCAGTTGCCTCAGGAAGTGCAGAGTCGCCTCAGAATTCCTTAAAGTATCCCGAAAACCAGTGCTCCAGCAAGCAGCTTGCAGTGCGAGCAGCGGGCCTGGGACAACGTCCGCCCATGGCAAGATCTTGAGCTTGAATTACCTTATACTATGAAAATCCAACACAGAAGCGTTGAGATAAACTTTGAGGTCTGTTCCCCCTTAACTCTCTTGCCTACAGTTGTGGAAAATCACGTGGGTGTCACTGCATGTGATCAGGCAGGCATTCGCTGCTTTCAGATATTCATCAACGGACAACCGCGTAAGTTCCGTGAAAAAACGCGCTTACATCTCTAGCTTATACCTTCCACGCGAAGAAATCGTGTAACTTTGTCGCCGAATGTGTTTCCCCCTAGTTTCCGTGCATAGTCCTACAGATGCCATGGTTGGTGCCGCTGGCGCGCCGAGATAGAACGGAAAGTATCTGAACGGAATGTATCAGAAAGTATCGGATCCTCGCACAAATCCACACACGCTTTGTGAGACACAACACATGTCCTCACACTAAGCACACGCAAGCACGAGATGAAACCCAGATTAAGACTTGTTCTTCTCAACGAGTCTACCAGTCCTGGAAGCAAGAGCTTGGTTGTGCACGACAGCTGTGATGCTGCCAGGGGACTTCAAACCCTGTAGTCCAAATCTCGATCATCCTGAAGAATCCATGCTTTTCAAAGCAGTGTGATAATACGAAATTATCACAGGTAGATATATGACAAAAGTGTCTAATAAGCATCGGAATACGGGTCGTGAGCAACTACGTGTCCTCAGGCGCGGGCGCTTTTGGGGATTTGCCACAGCAGTCGTGTTTTATCACCTGTGTCGTGAGTACAAGCTTATTGTCTCTCTCTTACTTAAATTAGAGTCTAACGCGGTCAAAATCCCCATGTTAGCCTCGGCCCGAGGCGAAGAACTTTCTAAATACATTGTCCAATTCTACGTCGAGCAGACTCTCTGAGTTTGAAAGTCATTGTAATGAGACCTGATTCTTTCATGGGGTTTAATATGCTCAGTACTGTGACTGACAGGATATCTAGACATTGTTCTAATTCGCACCATCGAGGATGCGCGGTTCAAAACCCCAGAGTGAATGTTAACGAATTTGTTATCCTAGATAAGTTCACCTGGGCACAATCTAGCGACGTATATACATGTATGTGCCCTCGCTTACATGCGACACACAGCTCATTGGCTAAGGCAGAGTGGGCAGTGCGACTTCATCTGCCAGAATCTTCGAATTCCACTTACACCGAGTTGTCTAGGAAGGATTGCTTGGTTCGCCCTGGAGAAACCCGCCGCAGTAGCTGCTCTTATGACCAGTTGCAGATCTCACGATACGTCGCGACAACTTACTTGAACGAATCATAGTCTGCAACTGGAAATTAAAGTATCAAGAAGTTCTCAAAGTTGCTGTTGATCAAAGATACTAACTAGTCACTACTTGCGTACGCTACGAGCCGAGGGCCCCCTAACCCTCCCTCTATGCATGCTTTATGCATCCTATATACATGCAGTCCAATTTCATCTGACATTATAGTGATTGGCCGAGCGCAACCCTAACGATTCAACACAATTTTTCAAACACCAAGACTACTGTAGTCCGGCTTGGATGGATCCATTCAACATAATCGGACTCACGTTCACCAATCAAATACAATGACTCAGACCACTTCTGGATTCACGTTCATCCACTTATTTGTTGTTATGTCACCTGTTGAGAGTGCGCGCGAGGTCACTCAAGAGTACACTGTATAACCGACAACGTGAGATCTCAGACAATTAAATCCGAAAGGGTTTGGC
>JAULKQ010018724.1:0-10060 GCA_032356285.1 Smithsoniella earleae | reverse complement strand
CATTCAAAACAACAAGTAGGTTCAACAAGTGCTAAAATACCAATGAAAACAGAATCTCCGAGCTAGCAACAAGCACGGCACCCGCGGGCGCATAGAAATGAACATGGAAAAGCTATACTTAAATAACTTTTTTTCCACCTGTACAACTGTTATCACGACACGTCCTACAGTCATTCCGTCAAGTTTGTAAGATAATTCGCCTGTGCAAAAATCAGCCGGATACTGTAGTTGCAATTGCCTTCCTTCAAATTGTTGCAGAAATCAGAAGGCAGTTGAAACGTGTATCTATAGCAAATCGAATCCAAACAGGTGGATATCACTGTTAAAAAGAGGCTGACATGACACTCAAAGGGCCGCACGTTACTTTCTCCAAGTAAAACATCTGCAATCAAATAACCATTACATCGAAAAAAGCAATAGATCCGTAACTTTCAACTTCCCGGCTATCGGATCCGTATAGATGCGAGAGATGCAATAGATTGCAACGTCACCGTGAACAGTCGGAGAGCTGGATGCCTCGCAATAAGCCGAAAAGACGCCACGATGAGAGCAGCTTCACCTTCTTTCTGAGCCCTCATGGTCCAATAGTATAAACACAGCATATTTTTGTTATCAACTCCCTTGATTTACATCAGGACTTGGAGAGTTTCAGAATTTCTCCGAGAGTCGAGCACAGATGGCACACGAATATGATGTAACAGTATGCAGACCTCCGCACTGCCGGAAAAGTCAGAGTAACAGGATCTTTCAGGTTAGGGAGTCATAAACTGGTATTTTTTGCTCTCTGCCGGGTTTGGGACGGTCATCGAGTAATTCGTTGACATTCTCGTCCTTGCAACTCACTTTGCGCAAGAGCTGAGATAGCAATGGTTCGCTTTGAGACTTGTGTCTACATTGCGCGTCATGGCGGCTCGCTGGACTTACCAACCGCCTTAATTATTCGTAAAATTGAGATAAAAACGCCACAATCGAAATGAAGCGCCATCCCTAAGGACACTGGTTCGATGAATGATCTATGAAGCAGTGATTCTGGCAACGCGGTTAGATAGTTCAGTACGGAACAAGCACTCACATGGTTTGCAAGTACGTGCATCCCGTTGACAACTGTGAACACTTCTTCTAGAGTACATAAGCGCAGCTATACATGCAATGTTTCGCAACAGAAACGAAGATTTACAACACTACATGCTTGTCATGAATCAAGCGATGCAGAGAACTTCCAGTGGCATCAGCAAGAAGCAACCAGTTTTCTGATCTAGATTGAAGGTGTTTGCTAGAGCTTGTGGCAGTCTCACAAAAGCAGGAGCAACAATACCCAACCCAGAGGAGTGAATAGAACAGGGTAGCAAGTTGTTTACAAATGTCTTGTTTGACGGGGTAGTGAACGGTGAATAGTAGTCAAGCCACAGATCAAACATGATAAAATAGACTTCCCATCTTACTCCTGCACACAGATCGATGTAGCAATAATCTGTACAATTGCGTGCCACATTGACACTGAGAATGCAAGCATGAGTTTGAGGAGCTGTTAGAATGGTTAGTATTGACAGATTCAGATCATTGTTTTCTGCTTCGCAGTCGTCTTACAGTAGCATTGTTTAGTAATGCTACTGTAATACAATCTAGAACCACAGTAACAGGCAGGTGGAAGTAAGCTGAAAGTGTAGCCGACTCCTGTGGTTTACACGGATGATTCAGTGTTTTTGAATCCAGTACTTTTGACCAAAATTGAGATACAAATGAAGCATAATTGTTACGGAGGTCTGATGAAAAGATTGCATGTGAAGTACTGAATCATAGTGAATACCACAAGAACACCTTTTCTTGAGCCACGAACACATAATGATAGAGACACACAGCCATACTGTACTGATTTGAACTCTGCGTCTCCAAATCTGGAACATGAAAACATGGATTATTATTTTGAAGCTGTATTTGCAAAATAGTGGACAAGCTTGATGCACTGTGGCTTTCCCAGCAGTCGTGACTAGATCAAACAATCGCAAACACACCTGGATTTTCAAGCATCCATTTCAGTGCAACACTCATGATAAATATGTAGAAATGTGTCTTTGTGTACAGATATTTATCTTGCCACTTGAACTTCCTCAACGCCAAATTTCGTGCAAGCTCAATACGTGGCCTAGGATGCAAGTGATAAAGAATTATACGGGATGTCGGCAGTATATATGTAGTTTGTCTATGTAGGACCTGCCAGGGCATCAATACATCAAGGATCCCTGATGACAGATCGCTGGTTTGATTGGTTTGCGGATGCGCGTCCTACAGCGACCGGGGCCACCTGTGAAGCTTCACGTAGGCGATGCAACTTAGCCACCGTACGAAAGGCTGTAGACGAGTCACATGTATCTTCAGATGCATTCACTCATCACAGATACTTGATCTGTCATCAAGAGAGCCTGTCGTGGGTAGTGTTGGAACAAGGAGCGAGGATGACGCATTACGATTGCGTCACTCCGAATTCCGATTCTGAGCTGGTTGGTGGTTGTACCTGTCAGCTGTGAGAGGTCTGAATGCTTTCACGTTGATTATAACGAGGAGGACATTCTGACACGTTCTCTGCGGCATACGCTTGCCCCCTCACCGTTCCTGAAGTGACACTGTTGGAAAATGGCTAAACTCATCGGGTTTATTTGTCTGAAGAACGTTGTCGCACACACAGTGTACCCTTAAGTTGGCCTAACACGGGCTCTTAACAGACGCTGATTGCTCAAGTATGTGATCAACGCAGTCACTGCACCCTGCTTATTTCAACGAGCTGAGGCACAAGTAGTGCTTTCAGCTGCAGTGATATGGTATTCTCCTTTCTCCAGTCCGATGCTGTTACAGAAACGTCTAGCTCGCTAGGCTGTTTCGGCCAATGAAATAAGTACTGATTGCCTCTTATTGACAGCGAGTCACTCAACTTTTTGCGAGTCACATACTTGTGCAAATATTGATATTTTTATGTCGTTGTAATGAAACATATGTTGCAATTTTACGCTTGTCCGAGTAATCCTGCTGCTTGTATCAGTCCGGAGAGTCTGTCACCCAGTGACCCGTATCTCCATTATGAACTTCGAACACTCCGAACAGTAAGTTCCAGACTTGTGTGGTTTTCACTGGAAATGCACACGAGCGTTTGCACTCAATGTATCTAGAGATACTCACTGCGCGTGTAAGGCTTCGACCTCGCACCCCGTCAACCACTGACCTCATTGTTCACCATTGCTAACCCAGTAAATCAATCACCTACAAGGTAAGATATCGCATAATAGCAATCAAGTTGATCAAAAGTGCGTCCCCAGATAGTAGTGTCGCCCATCATTTACACAACTGTTGACGTTGCGCTTGTCTAACTATTGAATATGCAACCCAGATGAAAAAATGCAGTTATGATTAGATATGTCTTATCATTTCCATCGAGAGCCTATCCCTTAGGCTTCTTTTCCAGGGCTTCTAGGTAAATCATCCTGTTCAAGGTAATTAGGCGGTCAACAACCGTACTATGAATCGAGCTGCCACATGACATGGGTTGGCACGTGGGTCTTCCAAGCAAGTGAATAGATGCCTGGATCGCGCAAGTGTTCTGAATTCAAAGAAGGCACTTCTTCCGTGCTCGGTCCTCTGAAGCAATTTTCCCAGCTCATTTTCGTCACCAGCGGCAGCATTTTTGCAGGCGACTCGTTGCGGTGTTCCTTATTGGCGTGATGCCGAACGCTGTCAACGCTATTTCCCACCCTGCAAAGTTGAGACGTTATCTTTCATATAAGCAAGATGTTAATTTCCGTGGCATCGTTGTAAATGCAAAGGGATGCAATGATTGTTTGTCAGGGGGAGCTGGTTTAAACTCCAGCTCTAGTGCGGTCGCAGCTACGCCCTTACGTCAAGGCTTGAGACTGAGCAAGTGCTTTGCTTCTCTTGTTCAAGATCGCTGCGAGCGACATGTGGGAAAGGTTTCGCGATGTTCTAGGGAGCACGCGAATGTCGTTAGAAGGGCCAAGCAAGCGGTTACTCGCACCAAGATTAAGAATTACCGCACAAATATCTCCCTTTTTCACAAGCTGGCAGTTAATGAAGAACCGCGAATTGCCGCGAGGAGTATTATATGGAGATGTAGATCTGTCAGAGCTCTGGGTATAGCACTCGCGTCTCTACCAGATGCCTGCAAGACCGGAGATGTAGCAGTAGTCTCTTTTGTTGCAGCTGGGCGTCTCAGAAACAAATATTCCAAGGCGTCCAGGAAGCGAGTCCGGGTGCGGTACTGCTCTTTTCTCTGTCCACTTTACAACAAGGCTCAAGAATGCTGGAGAACACTGAAAACCCAAGAAGCAGTGTTATGATATTATAAAGTCCAATCTTTGAGAAGTACGATGTGAACTATACATGTTCATTTGCTCAGCATGTTTTTGAAGCCGTTGGCTCCTGACTGAGGAGAGCCGGCAAAAAAACCAGTTCCATCAAACTTATGTTACTCGAATCTGTGTTCATTCGGTTCATAGCAATTGTGGTTTGCAGGATGTAAAGGGACTGGTAGATCTCCTAGAGAATCTAGCACACGAGACCTTTCACGACTTGACTATCTTCCAGCGCGCGGCGGTTGCAAATGCAATCCTCGCCATCAATGCTCCAGATGGTAGCCTAGCAGATACTGTGGCTCACCTTTTGCAACAGGTACCAGAGCAGCTACGCGAGTTGACTCAGCTTGATGACGGAGCACTTCTAGCTGCAGCAGAGTCGTCCTGTGCTATCCTTTCACTCGTAGCACAGATATATGATGAAGTCCCTCCAGCATTCATCGTTCCAGTGGTGGACACAATAGAAGGAGTTCTGAACGCTTCACTCCAGGAGCTCCCCCCGGCAATCATTGCCCCAGCACTGTGCGTCTCTGCAACAGCCAAGAAGTAAGGGATGAAAATAAAATTTTTGGTTGATTGAGTGCCTGTTGTGCAGGGAAGGGTTCAGGCTTTTGCCGGGGCCTCACACCGAAACAATTGAAGCTCTGATTCACCGTGCGCAGAGCATACACAGAGTGACCATCATTCCAGCAGAATATGCAGCTTCGCTAGCGTCTACTTGCGCGTTTCTCGGGCCAGAGTATTTTCCTCTAGCAACTTCGCTCGCAAGCGAGTGCATAGACACTCGAACACGGGCCGGTGCTCACTCTCACATCCCGCAAAAGCCATACCCATCCCTGAAACCACCTCCAGCAACCTACGAAAGAACGCATCTAGCCATCGTCAGCCAGCCCGTTGCTAAGACTATCCTTCCCCTAGCCGAGTTCTACGCGGCTGGACCAAATACCAGTTCAACCAAGAACTACGGAAAGTTACAGAAGCTGCCAAATTCTCACCTTGTAGCGGCACAGCTAGCTCAATGTATTATGGAGCGGCCGTCATCCTTCGAGCACGACGTAGCAGTTCGTGCGCTCAAGGTGTTGGGGCGATTGCCCTCGACTACAGACGAACGTCGCCGTTTCTTGGCTATGCTGATATTTCCGCAGCACAGTACTCTGATATCTCAACTGGATTCTCGAGAATGCGTTGAAATTCTTGGAGCACTCAGAGGCTTGGGCTTGCCTGGCAGCGATGAGACAGTCATGCTCACTGTCACTCATATCCTGGACCATATGCTCACTCTCAAGCCCCGAGGCGGCGTATCTGCTAGTGTAGTACACGAGCTGGGGGATATTAGATTGGACGCTACGAAAGGCGAGCTTCCGAGATACATATCCGCCTTAGTAGCCAGAGTAGTCCGTGCACCAGATGGCACCATCGCACCAACACAGTACCTCGAAACACTCGAAGGGATATCGCGTATCATTACGTCTTGGCAGAGCTCTGTTCAGAGTCGCAGTGCGGCCAGTTTGCTCGCCAAGATCGTCCCCTTCATGGCATCACTCCCACCTGCCTCGCTCCCGAACCTAGCCGCAACAGTGGCCCGCTTAAAACTGTCTACTAAGGCACGCATTTCATTCCTAGTGGCACTGGAGGCCAGCCTACCCGAAAGCGTGATGAGCAATCCATGTCACCTCAAGCCAGGCGACTTCACTTCGCTTCTCAGCAGCCTCCTGCTTTTGCGCTGCATTCCTTGGTCCATCGAACTGCTCAATGCGTACAACTGCAGCTCGTATCTGCTGCGGATCTGATCTCCGCGTCCGCAGCACTAGCTCGGTTAGAAGCGCCAACCAGCGTTGCTGCTCCGATCGTCTACGCTGCTGTCAGCGCAGCTGATACGGATCTCCACTCTTTGTCTCCCACCTCCACGGCCCAGCTTGTCACTTGCTTAGGCGCCTTCGCTGAGGTAAGCTGTGTTCAACTTCCAGATGTATTTTCGCACACACATGCATTACAGCCCCTACTAAGCTTATTGTCAGATGGTAAGGTGAACTACAGTTAGCAACTCCTAGATGACGTTCTTGAAAGCAAAGCATTTCCTCTTCAGTTTCCATGGTAGCAGCTGAAAGCAGCCTAAAACCATCTTGCAGTTTGTGCTGTTTCCATTTTTTCCTGAGTAATGTGCTTCTGTTGAAGGTCATACGGATCCCGGCCTCGTTCTTGGCCTCTCTAGAACAGCACCTTATTGATTGCATGCCTGCCATGTGTGCTGAAGGCATCATGGAACTTTCCATTCATTGGCGTCAAGTTGCAATGGGTGACGCACACAAAGGTTGGCAGTCCCAGTCACAAAACCTTCTAGAAGCTACCGTTATCAGGGTCTCTATGTTGCTACCCTCCCTGGCACCCTTCTCGGCAATGCAGGTGCGACTAGTAAGTTGAGCAATCAAGGCGCAATATCAGATGTCGAGCTATCAATGTGTTCTGTGTTCAGGCGACGTTGGCTGTTACGCGTTTGGGGAAGCAACTTGCAGGCGAGGGTTTAGTAGATTCTTCTAGACACCCCCGAGCTTCACATAACGTTGGGCCTGAGTTATCCAAAATTCGAGGCGGTATGTTGTCACGTGCTGTACGGAAGTACGTTAAGGAACGTCAACCATGTGCCAAAGCGCGTGAAAGGAAGTTCTTAGGACTTATGTGTCATGGACTGGGGATTAACCAATCCATACAATCCTTTCAGCTACCGCAAGATAAAAACTAAGTAGCAAATTACAATTTGTTGCCCATTCGCTCGGTGATGTTTTGTAACTCATTTTACATATATCATAGCACATTTCCACTCACCTGTCACAATATTGACTTGATTATATCACAAAGCTATACTGCAGCAGAATGAGCTGACAAAATCGCAGATGATGAACACAGGGCAGTTCACAGAACACAGGATTCACATCACACATAACTTGTGTCTTCTCACGTAGAGAATCAAGACATATACATCACAACCCAACACGCTACAGGAAGAAAACAATTGCAACGGGCCTGAACCAAACTTGTAATCGACAATGTGTGTCTACGACATCATCATGCACCACAGCTAATAGCAAACGAACATACAGTCCATCATACAAGTGCTCTGTAGAGCCCAAGCTCCACATTACTCACCTTCAATGCAATTAATAACTGTCCAACCATCCCAGCTCCCAGCAAGCTAAATCACGCGATATTGCCAAGACCACTCAATTAAAGCCTATGCTTCCAAAAACGAGGACGCAACACACTGCACTGGAAAATGCTGCTGGGTCCAGAAACACGAATCAGTTGTAAGATTACCTCGTCAAACGGATGCGCATTATTCCCCTTTACCGTGTTGCGGAACCCCTACGCCACCCTCATTACCCGTCAGCTACGCCGGCTTAGTATGTCTCTGTGGTGTACCGCTCATAGGACCCAGTGCTGGATTTCGTGTCCACTGTCTCTGTGAACATGAGATCAACAGACGTTGTAGACGCGTTGAGCAAATGGAGCAGGGCGTACGCAACTCGCTTGGCCGTCGGCCGTTCTAGCGGGTTTGGCGAGATGCAGAGCAGAATCAGGGTGTGTAACACCGGGGGGATATCCAGGGTGTGGAGCTGCAGGAGATCTTTCAACTTGTCTATTCTCCGCGCAGTGTTTAGCAGCGCCTGCACAAGATAGCCCAATCGCTGAGGTGCTATCCACACAAGATTGCGACGCCTTCGCTCCGACAAAACAACGACAATTTGAAAAGTGCGAAATCGATACATATCCCAGAAAATCGACATTTCAAGTAGTAACTTTCTGAAATAGCGCAAACTACGTGCATGGTGAAATCGGTTGGGGAAAAGAGGCGTGTCAGAGGGGGTTCGACAGCACGAGGGCGCACCAGGGGGCTGTGGTGGATAACAGGAAGGCTGATACGCAGCATGTAGATCATGACCATGCCAAGCGACCAGATGTCACTGGAGAATTCGGCAGGGTTCAGGCGCGCCTCGCCGCGGCTGAACCGCTCCGGCGCGTAGAACAGCTGCAGATCGGATCTGATGGCGGCGATGTCGTCCAAGTACACGGGCGCCGCGGCGCGGGACACGCCGAATTCGTGAGGCGTCAGGTCGCCGTCATCCGCCGTCGCCAGGGACGACGACGTCGTCGAGCCGAGGTCCACCCACACCGGCGGCGCGATGGAGCCGAAAACGACGCGCATGTCTACGCCGAACTGCGGCGTGTAGCCCTGCTTGATGCGGTACTGGTGCATGAGGACCAGGATCGACGAGTCTGATATGTCGCCGTGTACAATACCCTTGTCGTGCAGCATCGCGAGCGCGTTCGCCAGGTGGAGACAGACCCTGAGTACCAGCGTCACGTCCATCGTTATTACGCCCTTGGAAACGTCGTCCGGCGTCGGAACCAGCTTGAAAACCTGCAGGTACGTGAGCAGTTTTACAAGAACCAGTCCACCTGTAGACACTGGAGATAACAAGGTAGCGGGAAGACAGGTACCCCTTCGTGGATAGCGCTGCGGACAGACAAGATGACAGGGAAGGCGGGCGGGAGAGCGCGCAGCACAAGGAGTGAGCTGTCGCCGATTTCAAACCGCCGGATGTCCATCAGCGCGTGGACGCCGTCCTGGAGGCCGGCGGCAGCCCAGAGTCCATTGACTTCGTGGATGTTCGCCTCCAGCTCCTGGGGGTCGTTGGTGTTGGCAATTTCGGCGAGGACTACAGCTCCCTCGGTGAGAAGAGTCTCATCAGGGATGACATCGCCCCCCTGGGAGTCATCCGAATGCAGGGCCAGCTGTAGAGCAGACAGGGGCAGATGGGCGACCTGGGCTAGCAGCTTGACACCATTCAGCTTGGCAGGGGGGAAGACGAGGTCCCAATTGTCATGCTGGGGTCGGTGAGGGGCTGCCGAGGTTGCATGACCCAGGAGCTTGCTGCGGATGCCATTACTCTTGCTGACCGGTTCAATGACAACAAACCAGAAGGCCCCTTTTGTGCCTGGCTCTGATACCAGCTCCATTGGCACAGACACAACTGGGCAGTGCTCATCCACCTGAAAAGCTTTAGTGATGAGTACAAGCAGGACGCTTTCGGTCAAAAAAGGGTTTCAATCAAACACCTGATTGATTGCTTCAGGGCCCCAGGCATGGATATATTGGAACAGCTTCGTCAACTGTATGAACACAGTAATTCTGTACAGGTCTCTGCATCAGTTGGTGAGACTTTCGTGGTGTGGCCCAAGCGCCCTTGTTACGCCCTGTGCATCGATACATTTAGCTAACTCTGCGCAACAGTACTCACAGTACACTACTAGATAGGTTTACGGATGGATGCTGAGATATCGAGGGCAGATCTCCGTGATCTGCATGAGATGTCACCAGGCCTGGCTGCGGGGTCGGAGCAAGTCGGCTCCCTTTCAAGTCCCTCTCACAACAGAGGAGACTCATAAGGGAGCCCTGTACCACTGGGATAGACACAGGCTCCTGAAGTCTTCTGCTATCTTGGATTACCCTGGTATTCCCAAGTTCCACTTGTTCAGCTCTACACACCTACAGCTTACTCATTTTACCCATGGGTTAAACAGTAGGCATTTCAGCTCCCCAAAAATGGGGTCATGTAGAAAAGGCTCTTGTTAAAATGACGAGCCAAGGCACCGCAAACCACTGCATGTAAGACATGATTTCGGTGGACAACAACCAAGTGAGT
>JAULKQ010018713.1:0-10063 GCA_032356285.1 Smithsoniella earleae | reverse complement strand
AAGGAGCCCTTTTCAGAGGCCTATTGAGGGTGCGACCAGACCAAAGAAGTTGAAACATAAACAAATCTGGTTCATTCAGCTGCCCTGGTGCATATCTAGCAGCCGAGCAGAACGAATCATGAAGAGTTTGCAGCGGTCAACCGTGGACCTGAAACTCGCACCCCCACCACGAAATACTGGAGCACATTCAATCTGCTGTAGCTAATAAGCCCTAACAAATAATTCGACATTCATTTGCTGACCAGGAGGCCGGCTCGCTCACTTTCCTCTTATCCATTTCTCTTAGGCATAAGCCGCCGGCCATGCGTAGCGTTGCAATCAGTCATTTCACTTCTACTCATACCCCTAATTTCAGTGGTCTACGGTCGAGTTATAACGTTGGTGTGTCAATGGACAGAACGCCGAAAGAGCGAGGTATGTATGCAGTATCAATTGTCAAGCATGTTGGATTTTGATTGACTTACACTCATCTACCATGTCCATTATTAATAGTGCTAGTGCGTTCTATTGTGGTAAATCTTCCCACGCTAGATCGTGAATTGTGTCACAAGTTTCTCCTAATTGCTTCAGAAAGTCACCTCTAAATCTACCGATGTTCTGTGACACGTACTTTTTGCAGTTGGGCAGTTTCCTGGGTGGGTTGGGCGTTGTCGTACATCAGTGAGCACCCCCACTGTCTCCTTCTGATGATATTAATTCACCAGCAGAGCCGTCCTTTTCGCTCTGTAGGCTTGTTTCTTGGCCTCCCTGTGTATCCATTCTTTGCCAGGGCATTTGCGAGGGCCCATTCTATTCACAGATGGTGTATAACGGTCTTGATTAGAGAACATGAGAGAACCCTGGCACTGACAATCCAAGTAACAACTGTGGTGTTGTTGCTACAGTTCAGAGAGAAACTGGGCCCAAGGCACAGCAAAATAGCATACCAAGTCAAAGCAGCTATTGAGCATTCCTTAGATGAGTGATTATTCACAGGCTGGGACTAGTATGAATGCCATAACAGGGTATGAAATGGTCACTATAGGCTTGGGAGGTCATACACTGTTGTCCTGTACCGAGGGGGAGACCCCCAGTATCGACACGCCAGTAAAAGTACACTGGTACGATGTGAATCTCTATACAAATCCTCGTAACCTGTGTTTAAAATCGACTTTATGATGATTTCATGACATTCGGTCAAGAATCCCTTCCTTTGATTTAGTTAGCGCACCAAAACGCTGGTTTGAAACAGCTTTATATTGATATATAAGACTAAATTTGCGACATCTGTGACAGACTTTCCGTCGGGTTTGTCCGATTTATGCCCAATCCGATGGTTGTTCAAATACGGTACCGTCCACGATTGCCCCAATCCCCAACGTATCACAAACTTTAAGGTGCGAAGCGGACTTACGAATTAGGACTAACTGCGGACGATATCGTTGAGCTGGCTTCAGCCTAGGGCCGCTACGTGAGTGATTCAGACGACGAGCCTTTTGTCCAAGGCTTGCAACATGTGAAGCTACGCAAGGTCGTCCAGGGCTGAGAGAAACCTGCTTTTGGATAATTTGGATCTCAGTCTTATTTGGAAAACAACCTTTGGATGTTTCGTTATAAATTATCGAGCGACCTCTGTACAAGTGTCGAGTGTAGGGCTGCACTCGTACAGAACGTTTGCTGTTACACAACAGTCATGCGCGCCAGAATCTTTGAATACAAGTGACTTGAAGCTTGCTTACACTTGAACTCATGTACAAGTGTCACCAGAAAACCATGTGAAACGAATTTGTAAGAGGTTACATGGCCATATGTGTCTCAAGCCCGTCACGAGTATGCAGGGCGTACACGCAAAAGTTATAAGCTGTAGGAATGCTTGAGCTAAGTCAGAATTCGGCCTGGAACGCCGAATTCCCTTCCTTCATAAGACATATTGCCGACATGTATGCGATTCGATTCGAGTAAGTAGCCTGTACATGGAAAAAAAAATTGATCCCTGTTCGATCCCTACAGAACATACATCATGGCCATTCATACTTACGGCCAGTGTACTGGAGTATGGCTAGTGTGCAAGAGAAATTATACAAGCCCGCACTGAAAGGACAGAGACAAGGTCAATTAGCGTTCGATGCAAAGAGGATGCGTATCGGGTGAGTCTGCACACTGAACGATACGAAAAAGCATTTTTTTGTGCACGGACAAAGCCCGCTCAGTAAAGGAAAGAAAACCGTGGCGTCTCTTTCTCTACAACTTGGAACTCGGGATATCAGTCGCAACTCGCCGTTCGCCAACAAAATGTCGCATGAGCGCTCAACTGTCTTGCAATATGATAGCGTGTCTTCTGGACCTGTCGCCCCTATAACCAGGGAAATTGCACATTCCATTGCGTAGATTAATATTCTTTGCTCTCTAAATATTGATAACCCACTTAACGATTCTTTGTTGACATGTAATACGATGCATGCATGTTCCGGATAACAACTGATTGGATACGAGTCCGCCAGGAGGCCCCAGCTGTTGCAACTATGCTCATTTGACCTGCAAGCTTTTCTCTACACTGTAGTAGATCCAAAGAGGCCCAGTTGCTTTTCAGTTTTTGGGCGTGCAAGTTGGCTTCGTGTAAAACTTGACATTAGTGTCTACGCCCACAGTGCACACATCCACTACGGAATTGTAGGGACAACACCACGAAAACATGTAGAACTACATGCCCTACAAAGTGCTTAGGTTTCAGAACATGCGACATGTGACGTTGGATGCAGGTTGCATCCTCGGACTGCAAATCTGTTTCACGTTACAACTTAGTCTAGTAGATAAAAGTCTTGATTATCTATGACTTTCAGCTTGTTAGGTACTGTCGAAATTGACGATTAGAACGACTGATCCTGTCAGAACGCCGTGTATGCAACAAAGCTCGAAATGATCAGCACATGGAGCTCGCGAATGAAAAGATAACCAACACGCTATGTTCATAACGTTGTGGCGTATATTGGATTGAGTTGGGAACGGCTTTCGCAAAGGAGCGCATATAACTCCACGTACTTGTCCACATGCGTGCAAAAATCGCCATCGATAAAGGCTCTAACTTCAACCATGATGTGAGTTCCGTACCTACGCGATGAGCTGCACTTCTTCAGGATCAATCCGCCGAAGAAGCCAGCGAGGATTGGAATGCTTGTAGCAAATGGTGACAAGGCCAGCCTCCGGCACTGTGAAATGACGGAATATACTAACAACGGCTTCCCAATTGCATTGATGATTGTTTTGAGCTCTATCCTTATCGCCGCTGGCCGCCTGCTGTTGAGAATCTGTTTGTTTTTTTGTTCTCTCTGCGTGAACAGGAGGTCGTAAGCGCAGCATCAAACATTAACAAGTAAGATATTATACATGGTTTTTAATCACTAAATGCACATGAAACCATGAATTGGATGCTTGTCCTTGGGCTAAGTGCGCTAAAGTTGAAAAAGCAAGAAAAGCCGCTGCTCGTATTCTGTTAAGCAAGTAGTGCTTGGAGTGTTCGGGATGAGCAAAGTGCTGAAGCAGCCAGAACGAGGGAGTCAAGGAGTAATTCTACGTAGGAAAGGTACTGTACTGATTGGACGTCTGAACATGTGCAGCATGTTTCCGAATCCCAGTTTCGTGACCCCTTGAATATTCCAGACTCAAACACGGCATAATAACCATGAGCTGATAGGAAGATAACGGTACCCTGATAGCATCTAGCTCTGTAATTGAAGGAGGTTTACAGTCCTGAACCTCGAGCGGGTGGACAGCAAGCATGAGAGCGGCAATCTTGTCCGCATAGGTTTGTTCTTCCGTCTTTGGTCCCAAAACTCCCCTACTCCAACAGACATATCCTGGTAAACTCATAGGTGATGAGATTCCAAGTCCACTCGCGTCCTCATCGCTGGGGATCTGCGGTTCCCTTGCACCCCTCTCCATTGCAATGCAGTTCTTCTCAGCCTTATCCACGCGATGCGGAAATCAATCTAGCAATGTTCATAATTTCTTGCTTTCATGCCTTACTCTGGTAACTTTGGTTGCTATATGTAGCGCCAACCAATGCAGGAATGCTCTCCGCTATCTCCGCTCGCCAATTGTTGGGTACCGCACCAAGGTACAAAATACTGGAATAACGCTAAAAAATACTATGCAGCCGGCCTATCAAACCACTCGACTGCATACCAGGCATTTCGTTGGCGTGCAATAGATTAAATGCAACAGCACCTCGCGAGAGACAAAATCTTCAAGCTGTCGGTAGGCACACGAGCGTTAAAAAACGTGGTTGTCAGTTCAAATTGGCTTCAGAAGATACAGCGTTCTCATTCTTGGTTGCTCTCAAAATATCTGTGCCTGCTGCGTGGGAAATTTTGGCGTAAAAGACCACGGGGTTCATGCATTAGAGAACTTTGAACTCTGAATTAGTGACACTCACTTGACGTAAACTGTTCAGAGTTTACGACGACGTGAACAAAGATGTTAAGAAACTATGTTCTGGGCGTATCTGAGTGGTGATAGATTACATAGACGTGTTCATCACTGCTTTGAAAATCATGAGCATGGAACCCCACAACACGTCAACTGGGCCAAAGCCATAGCTCCTGCACCCGATTTGTGGCGCAGTCGTAACAGAAGAGCTTGAGATGGAGGGCTGCAGCAGAGAATACAGACTCATCCCCTCGTATACTCGTTTACAACTACACAAAGGGTGAACACTGCGTTGAGCCCAGGCACAGACCCCCACCATCCAGACCATGATCACGAGCACATTCATCCCATCAATCTGCCTGAGCCAAGCTTCATGCACCAGCGACACGGCCCTGCGCCAGCCGCGTACATCGTGCACACCAACGGCCCACCACACACTGCACTTCCCCTCGCCAAGAGCAACAGAGCCACAAAACTGAGACTGCACGCCGTCACGCACGCACAAACGCGCGCACTGCAGTTGAAACACCGCCCAGATCGTATTCTCAACACCTTACAGACATCGTCATCTCATCTGGTCAGCACGCGATCAGTGAGCACAAACCACGCGATTTCCATCGACACAGACACTCACTTCATCCCAGCACAAAACTCAACAGCCTCTTCAACGAGATTACTCAAGAAGCTTCACCAGCGATACCATGTACAGTACCTACAACCGGGACATCATCTAATGGTACAGGAACATCTACAACTTTCGAAATCCCCCCAAGCCCACTCCCGTGACTTGACTCACACACCCCAACCTGTTTCCCTTGCTCCAAAGCACCACCCCCACGCCAACCAGGAGCAACGCCCTCCTGCATAATCGATTCTACACCATCACATGAGTTCGAAGCCTCTTCATCGACTATCTCAGCAGCAAACTCGTCATGTGCAGTTCCACAACACTCCTTATCGGTATCAGGATTCTCTCGAGTGCCAACTGCATTATCAACATCTACAGACCCCATAACAACCTCGTCGTCTTCATCAACAGTGGCGACATCCACCAAGCTAAGGGCCTGCATCTGCTCAGCTGCATGCCCTGACACACAACTGTTACCACATGTGTTTACACCTCCGTCTACTACCTCACTCTGCCCGCTCATCGTTGCCAGCACATCACACCCACCAGACCGACTGTAAAACTCTCCATCTTCCTCTATTAAGTGATCATACCCGTCACTTATCCTGTCTAACGCGCCACCTTCCTGCTGGAACATCGACAGATTGCTATCAGCATAGTCATCGTCATCGTCCTCAACTGCATATCGCCCCGCCATCGGCACGGATCCAAATCCAAGGAGCTGCACAGAATGGCACCAAAAATTAGTGATCTCTGCAGACTCTCGTCGAACGAGGGGCTGGGCAGTCAAACAGTCAACACCAGCGGAGACTTGTGAGCAGGATTTCGCACCTCGGCATGATCAAACTCGCCCCCAGAGTAAACGTCATTGGAACAACCAGGAATTTCGACCATATCATCGGGAGCAGGCTCTGCAGGGAGATCAACTTTCCAGCTGCTCCTGTCTTCCAGTACAAGCTGTCTGTCAAGATAAGTCGTAGTGAAGGACTGCCAGTCACGATTCATGTCCAGAGTCGCCTGGAGAAGGCCGTGCTTGCTGTCTTGGAGCTTAGCTGCCAGCTGAGTGATGTGCCCGTGATAAGAAGCCCGAATCGGCGGTTTGGTTCGAGAATTTGCATTGGGCTGCACAGAGAACCCAGATGAATCTGAAAATGTGCTGTATTACTCTTACATTATTACGAGCATCGCAATAACAAGGTGAGGGAAAAGGTAGACATGCCTGGTACACAGTATAAGCTGATTCAGGCTGGGAGTTGAGCTTGATTATCCACCCAACAATATTGATATTGTCCAACCACTCAATGATGAACTCGTCGTCTTGTTCTTCAAGATCATCTACCGTATCCTGGCTCGCCAGGAGTAATCCTGGATCAGAGCTTCCAGAAACTTCTGCTGGACCTGCTTGGTCTTCAGCCATCTCGGCAGGGGAACCAAACATATCAGGCTGAACTACAATGCGGTTAGATCGAGCCCAACCATTTGATGGTGAAGTAATTGGGCTAGTGGAACCTGAGGCACTCCCTCTGATGCTAGGGTCACTGCAGTGGTTCTCACTGACAGAATTCCGTTGGTCACAGGGCTCAACACTACCGGGGGCATACCCACTAATGATCCCAGCACCTGGCTCTCCTCCAGAGCTTGCCATAACTTGCCCTGGCTCCAAAGTGGCAGGGGAGCTGCAGTTGTTACGCCATGCAGCATTTGAATCTGAGTGATCGGGACTTAGGGCCTCGATCAGCGTGCCTAACATATCAAGCACGTAACTGTGAAGTATGTTGTTGAACGGGTAGTGTTGAAACAGATCCATGCTGCGGGCAACAAACTCACTGTTCAACATTGCCCGGAGTACACTGGACTCAAAAGTTGCAAGAAGAGCCTGTCCAAGTTCAATAACAGCAATCCTGTGCCTCCCTAGCGGTGGAGTTACGGTGCCGTATGGCAGGTTTTGAGACTGAGGCATGAGTGGAGATGGCTGATTGAGTACTGCTGCAAAATTGGGAATAAATTTTACTATCTCGTTGGCTGCGATTCTGACACTGTCTCGATTGGAATCGAGGGGCTGGTCGTAAGGTCCCATCAGGCCGATGGAAAGAGAAGGTGGCGTGCTTGGAGAAGATGTATTTCGAGGCGTAAGGAGTGCTATTGCGACCTTGACGACCTGTTAAAAATAACGACGGTTAGACGATTGATACGAGGCGAGTAGGGTACAGGACTAAGGTGCTAACGAGGAAATGGAAAAGAGGAATTAAAGGTGAACATAGAGGCGTACGGGTTGCAGAACGCAGGACCCCTCCGTGACTGCCGCTTCGAGCATTTGATTCAGGTACGAAGGCGCTGTGAGGTGCTTGATCATCGGCGTGATCTGGTGACGCGCTACATGGACAAGAATATCGCCAACGTTTTGCTGTGCTGCACGCTGTATTCTTGCTGCGCGTGAGTTTCGCTCCTTCGGGGCGATGAGAGTATTCAAGAACTGATCCATCAAACTGGTGTTGGACAGCCAGTCCGAAGGGCTTGAGTTCCCACCAGCATCTTCTCCGCTAATGAGTCGCAAAATTACCTCGACAGTGGAGGTTGTGTCAACATGCTTAACGAGTGCCGGCACGATCTCCAGGTGTGACGCCAACCACTTGTGTGTATCAACTGCGCGCTTTACCAGCAAGGAGCCCACTACGCGTCCAAAATACCCAGCAAGAGTGGGATTTAGCGGTGGCGGATTTTTTAGCGGTGAAAACAAACATTGCATCAGATCGTTAGAGCTGGTGAGTGCTGACATGACATCGTCGATCTCACAACAAAGGATCTCGCAAGCTGTGTATGAGTACCTGAATAACCATGACATATATGGATGTCGGAGTGAGAGCTAGATTCTTTTCAATGATATTAAGTTACATGTGAAAGCCCGGGAAGATATGATAGTGTACAAGCAACCTTCAGCCAGAAACCGGATCAGCTCAAGTTTCGGAACAATTCGCAATATTATCGTAGTATCTGGGATGCGAAGGTGGTTTACTTGCCGTGCTGTGCGCTAATGCTGTCGCGAACATGATTGAAATCGTACTTGAAGTGAACGTCGTCTTCTGGAGTCTCTGTGAGGTACCAGAGTAACTTTTCTAGGACTTCTTGCTGACCAAGACTGCATTACAGAAGGCATAGGCGATTGGGCTGTAACATCGACATGTGCAAGCAATCGCATTCAGGGAGCGAGGCGCATGGCAATGGCCCGGAAACACAAGTCTGAACATTACACAAGGAAACGTACTACTGGACCAGCCTTGAATTGGAAGCCTTGCATTCCTGTATTATGTCGTCTTCGTTGAGAAGCTCGTCGAGCGTGTAATCTCCCTTGTCTAGGATCGCCTGCGAACACTTGGCAGTGATTGATACATCATTTCAAGTTGCTTGTGCATAATATGATAAGAATGTCAACTGCTGAAGGAGTTGCCGCAGAAAGCGTGATGTAGTCTGCAACAGCAGGTGGGGCTGAAATCTAGCCACATCGTGTGAAGTTTGCTGAGAAATGGCAAATCATCTTCAGTAAGGTGTCAGGGTCCAACCTCTATGGGGGACAATGGTGTGAATGGGGTAACTCGCCAGAACATCGCAGTTAAAGGTTATACGCTGATTCTACGATGGAAGGCAGCGCTTCTGTATAGCTAACGCTATAGTTGAGCCAGATGAAACTTATTGGAAAGAAAAGCTGGACTGAGGATAATTCAAAAAGACGTCGTCCTCTTTACAGGGAAGAAAGAGTCGGTGTAGCAGAAAACGTTGCGGAACGCTACACAAGTCCCCACAAAACCGATGCACAACGACTACGTGTGTATGTACATATTTAAACTCTCAAACCGCCCTCCTGCTTTACAACATCCCTTGCAGCACGAGTAACAGAGGCACCTGCCTCCACCAAGCCTGAACAAGTTGGTTACCTTGATCGTGAGCGATCGCAGGCATTCTTTTAGTGTATACTCAGGACTTCTTGCAAGAAATGTCTCGGATCGCCTTTGACGGATTTCCCAATTGTTGTATTTTTCATAGATAATGCATTGACAGATGTCCAGCTGCGGCTACTCACCATTATGATGGACTTCGCGTACATGACGTTCCTGCAGCGCAAAACTCGCGTTGTGTCGAAACGTTAGCGACGTTGTGGAAGAATGATTGTTCTCATGTGAACTTGTACGGCAGTTGTAAATGAAACAATAGCTTATTGGAGTGTGTAATCGCGCAACTCTACGCAATCATCAGGAATATCTTTGTTTCAATGCTCGGTTGGTCTAAGCCGACAAAATCGGGCACTCGGTGTTGTAGATGGTGCAGCTTCTGCATTTTTTTTTCTTTTGACTTTACGTCAAAGTATGGATTTGAGGCATGCGCTGAAACAGGACGACTGTGCTCCATACTTTCCGTGCACATGCTGCCGTGGCATGCCCACGCCACACGGACTTGGTTACCAGTACAAACTCATACTGAAGCCTCGCGAGGAACCAGGACTCGTGCAATTCATTCACGGGAAAGTATCAACCCTGCACCGCTTTTCTGAACGTGTACGCACTTATTCAGACCTGTGCTCATGGAGCAACTACTTGAGTTTCTGAACGTTATCCATTACTTGCGCATGCTTTGTATCCTGTAGCTTTTTAGCGTGAGGGCAACTTGTATAAGTGCAAGTGTAGTTGTTCGCGTGGAGATTGAGGCATTGGAGCTTAGCATGCCCAGCATGCTCTCGTTCATACGAGATATCACTCCATTAGGCTCAGACCATAAAGGTGATTACAATTTCTACTTTTCAGTACTCTTCAGAAGTGCATTCTATCTTCCATGGGTAAGAAAGCCCCATATGATGGTTAGAAAGCCTCTCGCGGAAAGTCAATGGCGTCTGCAACAACTTGGGTAGATAACATTCAAGTATTTGTCTGATATTGAAGACACTTGGGACGGAATTCGTCGCAGTTATATCACTTGTTCCTTCATGCGTGCTAACTTCCCCTGAAATAGTGTACTCTCCTACGGCAACACGAGAAAGTTCAT
>JAULKQ010018702.1:0-10064 GCA_032356285.1 Smithsoniella earleae | reverse complement strand
GAAAGAAGTTGGCGAATCATGATGGCTTCAGAGACGTTAACAAGTCATCATTTCGTGCTGCAGACTGCTTGTGTTAACCTATACTAGGGCAATCTGGTGCCAGTATCTGTCCAAACTAGCAATTGTTGCGCACACGTACCAAGCTCAACCACCTAAAAATCATGAACATAGCTGGTTTGCAGCTGAACAAGCAGCTGTGATTTACAGCCTCCACAAATGGGTACTGCAAATCCTCAGATCTCACAGCCGTGCAATCTGTTCGACAATTGAGTAACTAGCTTCACACTGTGGCACGATCTGCGCACAAACTCACCTGCGGAGAGTATGCTGAATCTATGAAGTTCTTGGGAAATACATCAGGACTTTGATAGCGGAAAATCCATGAGAATCAGATAAACAAGCACAAGTCTGCATGTCTTTGAAGCACGGGGAAAGGAAGAATACTATAAATCCAGTAGCTACCTTAATCCATCCATCTGGCCAAAAGAACTGCACTCTCAGTTCTTCCCTTACTTATAAAGGGTGCCAAACAGTACTACTTCAGTACTTCGACAAGTTCTGCTCATTCATGCTGCCCATCCACTGTTGTGTGGTGCAGGGCAACGAATTTACCTCACTAAGTTATGTACAAGTACTGCAGTATTTCTTGGTGATGCTTCTATATCGTTTACAGGAGTATCTGTCACACACGTTGAGCCAACTGCCGCAAGGGTCAGTCTGAACCCTGCCATTCTGTAGCAGATTCTGGCAGTACATACTGAAGCTCAACGTCTCCCTGTTTATGTACATGTTTACACAAAAACACACAACACAGCCTTGAATGAGGGTACACCACTTCCTGTCTCTCTGTCTCAGATTGTTGCAACATCGTCTTAGAACGTCCTAAAGTCTACCAAAAGTAATTCAGGGCTTGTGTTTCAAACCTTCAACTGCAGGCCGCATCAAGACAGAGCATTAGAACAGCTACAAACGTCGAGGTTGACTGAGAGCAAGTGCTTGAAAAAGCACAAGCTTCATCAGCACTGCATGCAATGCAAATTGGATACTCGATGCACCTATCGCAGAGATTGGCAGCTGTATTGGATTGTCAAATAACATGTATTTCAATTTTGACGGACACTGCTATGCACCATGGAGTTGATGCTGGGAAAAATCGCCAACTGGTACGAATAGCTTGGAGTATTCTCTATGTTAGCCGAAGGTGTAACTTGTCAAACAACAGCACCTCTGTGGTAACTGCAGGAATCAGTATTCTGATCCAGGAACCTGGGTAGTATCCTTTGCAAAGTGTGATTGGAAGGATACATGTGCTCATCTAGAGCTTGTTAAGATCCTTGTCCAGAATTGCAACATCTCTTCTAAAGGAGGCCTGTACCCCCCCTAATTGTAGAGCTCACGCCAGATCGATGTAGAGTAACGGGTCACGCAAAAATTAAATTACGCCGCCATGACGTTGGGCAACGGCTCACACGGCCAAGGTTTTAACTTACTACGGTATAATATATTGAGTTGTCGAGAGAAGATCTCATCTACAGAATGGTTTCAAGGGCCTAGCCAGTCGGGGGTAATCAGGGGCACCTCCCTTCTGTTACTGAGTACCTTGGGGCCACTTACCAGCAGTAAATCCCTTTGAAACTCTAACCCTGTAGACAGAGCACAGAAGCATGTGACCGATGGTCCACAAATCAAGTCTGGAATCTGATCAGGTAATATCATGGGGTTGTTTTCAACTTGAAAACAAACACGGATACACTAATAGTGATGATATTGAGCATGTGGTGGGGCTGTACCCGCGAGAGAAGAAGCGGGCCTCGCGTTGTTGAGCGTGCACCCTCATCGCCTCACGATCCTTCCTTTCACGCTCCTCTTCTTGATCCTGAAGCTGTTTCACTGCCCATGCTCTAGGGGACAAGTCGGCCCAGGACTCGTGCCAACGCCACTTGGGAGTGTTTTTCATCCTCAGCCGGTGCTCTTCAGCCATTTGCTCGATCAACTGCTCTTTGGCACACTCCCTGTCATCTAAACTTCCCGCGAACTGCTTAGCGGGAACTGCAACGTTGTGAAAGTCAGGGATCCTGCTTGTCCCTGCCTCCTGGACACAAGGAACTCTCAGCTTTCCAGCCAATCAGGATGCAGACAGTACCTCACACTCAAAAGCTCTCAATTCTCCCTTGTATCGATCGTATTTCAGGTTGGGGATACAATTTTGGTACCAGTCACGCAGTGCTCTTAGCCGCACTGGTTGGGAGAAATGTTGGTAGTGGCTACCAGATAACCCCTAGATAGTAGAAGAAAAGCAGTCCCTTTCTAACTCCATGGCACTCCCTTATAAAGCAGCCGGCTCTAACCCCATCCACAGATGTTACGATCTGCTACTGATATCTCACGAGCGCTTAGTATTATTCGTTAATTACCTTGGAGCTACACACAATTTCCAAGAGGTTACAGATTACAACACTCATCTCCCAACTGCCTTTATGTTCAAACTGCTTCAACCCCATGAAGCCCTCGTGCATCGCAACGACTTGTAAAGTGTAGTAGGTAATGTGATTTAGATTAGATACTTAAACAATCTACTAGATAATTTCACAAAACACCTACACAAATAGCCTGAGACATGGGCCAAGCTTCCTCCTTCTGCACGAAACACAGCTACATTATTCCTCGTATACTTTGATCTATGCTAACATTCAATAAATTAAGCCACCTGCATGTTGCTCAGGCTGTGAGCAGTTGTCAAATGTACACCTGAAATTGAACAGTATGTACTGAGTCAAGGCCAAGCAGCAGAATCGTTATAATAATAGCTCCCTGGTAAGCTCTAGTGAATGTCAAGGTGTGCCGTACAGGTAAGCAGGGAATTCTAAGTTGACTACAGACGCCACTTGTATATCTAGACCGCTCTATATTTCTAACCCTCGATGACTCTGTGCTCTGTAATCCGAACAGTGCTCCGCTAAGTTCCACTACGAAGGTTATGTCATGTCCTTTTCTCACCAAATTCAGACAAAAAGGCCACAATGCAATTTGACTCTAGACAATAAAATATGGCTTCTATATCACGCCAAGGACTAAAAGGTTATGTAATCGAACTAGGGGAAGCACTAGTTCGCCATTTGAATGAAAAAATAAGGGCCTACATGAAGAGAAACGCTACAATCTCCAAGTTCCTCAATACGGGCAAACTGTCCTAAAGCAGCGCGCAATCAGTCTATATTATCAATGTTCCATTGTATTCTTGCTTGTATTTTTCATGTTGCTTCAGCTGACATTGGTTTATCTAGAGCACTCTATAACGCTGACCACAGTGGTGGGGGTCAATCAGGTTCAGGTGGGGTCAAGCGATGAACCAGGGCCACTGTAACTAGGGAATGCCGGACTAACCATCTAAATCAGCACTCAGAGAAATCTACCAACAACAGGAACGACAATATGTGGACATCTAAGTCAGTCCCACTCTTCTCAACCTTGAATTTTAACATCCTTCCTAGGTTGACCCTCGAGCTGACTGTTGGCTCTCAGGTTTGTATTTAGCTAGCTGGAGCTGATTCTGGCACAAAATCTGCATGAAGTTAGACCTTGCAGAGTATGATCTTCATTCCTTCTGCTGCAAAAGCCATCGCTTCTCTGGTAACTGAATCAAGAGTTACATCTGTCTCTCTTGACAAAAAAAGGGTGGCAGCCACGAATAATTGCACAAGAAAACAGCAATATCAGGTTTCTTAAGCTCAGAGCAACTCATTCATACACAATACTCATGTTGTTCTTTACGACATTCCATGTGTCCAAACTCACACAATGGTCACAGTCTAACAGACAGCAGAGGAACAAAAGAACTATAACTGGTATCAAATTTCTTGTTATCATTTGCTTTGGTCCTTTATTTCTGTAATCCACAGTCCTCCGCAAGTACACATCTCATGACATGTCACAAAAGTCCCCCATTACTACATGAGCACAGCAATCTCACCTGACGCAGAAACCAATACAACTGCAATCTTGTATCCTGTGTTTTCGGTTCTCTACCAGTTAAATAAGAGTACAAAGAAGAGTATTTTGAAAAGAAAAGATCATTCACTGCCCAAAAAGCCAGGGGCCTGCTACCATCTCTGAGAGCACTATATACTGAGCATTGTATTTCTGCAGGAGGTTTGCCATGATACCTACAGAGCTTGAGAGTTACCTGCAAACGAGATAGAGAGGCCTTGGCACGACGCTTCTCTTTGCTGCCAAGCATGAATACCGGCACAGTTGTCAGGCGGTTTGTTTCGCCGTCTGTTTCTACTTGACAGTGGTAAACTCCGTCAGCGCCTGCTTCTTCTTCGTCATGGGCTGAAGCCAGGGACCGGCGTCGTTCTTTCTCGCGCCGCTGCTGCTCCCGCCGTTCCCGCCGCTTAACAGACTTGCTCTTCGGTAGAGCTGAGTGGGCCTCACCGCACACACCACCGTCTCCACAAGCCTGCTGACCGCTCACGCTATCACTCTCATACCCATTGCTCATCCCACCTTCCGCTTCAGGGCCATTGCTCACAGACGCCCCTGGGTCTTCTACAACCCCAGGGTTATCAAACACAAACTCAGTGTCTCTTGCTGCCTTTGTGAGCATGCGCTTCAGCTCCTGCTCAGTCAGTGCTGCCTTTTCAGGGTACACTCTCAAAAGGTTGCCGCCTTCCGCTAGCTCTGCCTCCTTCAGCTTCTCTACCCTATCAAACACACAATAAGCTGCCCACGCCTCTTCACAGGCTTGCTCACGTGCCCTGGACATGAGCACACTAGGTAAAATGAAGAACACAAGTCCCATCAATCACATGCACAGCCTCCACCCTGTAAAACTATATGTTGCCCAGGCTCCTTGGCGTTCTCCAGGGGCCTGGATCAAGAGGCTAAGCAGTAATTATAAGGAGACAATGGGTACGAAAACACAAGCACATGTTGTTCAAGACGGCAATGCTTACTCGTGAGGGAGGGGTCTTTTCCAAGCCTCGGGCTCATCTTCTGAGAGTTTGCACTGGAGGAACGTCTCAGTCATCCTTGATAAGGAGCTTGTGTTACCAAAATCATACTTCGGTGATCTGGAATGACTCTGCAATACATGAATCATCAGGTACAGTCAGGCACTGATGAACAAAAGCAACTTTTTGGGACCCGGAAATTTTCAATAATCGGGGATTTGATCAGGCCCCTCTGCCACTTAAAATGCACACCATACATCTAACCAGCTATCTTCGACCAAAACCAAGAGAACTGATGCTTATAGATCATTCCAGCGCTCAAATTGCATCAAAAGGTACTCTTGACTCCTTGTACCCCATCTACGCTCATTACAGTGATCATGGCAATCTTGATTGAAGCACCTATTGTTGTACAAGGGCTGCTTTACCCATCAGCAATTTTCTGTGTCTTGAATAACTTATGTGGGTGAAAATTTGGCCTATTCTGCATTCCCTCAGCGCAAAAGAAGCATTAGAGTCCGGTGCTGTGTGTATCGTGGGTACAGCCTTCTGTGTTACAGTACCCAACAGGACCTCAAATTCTTGCCTTTCTTGTAGCTCTGCTTCCACTGGATTGCAAAACATTAGAAGTCTCGTTCCTTATGGTTATAGCGTTTGACTAATCCAATGCATCTTGCCTACAATGATGAACTGTTAGGCACCAGATCCCTGAGTGATAAGGGCCATGTTGCAGAGCGCACGCAGTTATTCACTGTGGATGTCTGGTGCTTGCAGCAATTCGTTACTCTTTCTATCTTTGAAAACCTGTTGCAATATCAAGGTTACTCAGGTTTCTACTGACAGTTATCAGATGCAGCTGAGCATTGATTACGGAACAGTGGAGCATGGACAAACAGGATGAGTGCCAGGGGCCACTGTTATCATTTGAGCCTGAGGAAAAACTGATAGCCAGGTTTGCTGCTGAAATGACATGGTCGAATGATAGATATGGCACTGTCATGCACCATGAGATGTCGCTGGACTGGTCAGAGCAGCAGATAATGCAAGCACACTAGAAGATTCTCGAGTATGAAGTTCTTTGTACGACATACTTGAAGACAAAGACAGTACAGGCTTGTCATGAAAGTGGAGGTCATGTACCACGAGATCTATCACACTGGGCCAGTCTGTGTCCGTCAACCCCATCCGTTGCTTTGCCTGCTGAAACAGCTCCCAGTCCCAGGCAACTTTTTGAATGTGAGTGTCTTCAAACAGCTTCCACAAAACCTTCAGACTTGCCATGCATGCCTGAAAATCACTGGCGTCTACACTGCCAGGCTCATCTTCAGCAAGAATGCTATGCCCAAGTGGGACGAGCTCGATGACAAGCCTTGCTTTTAGGGATGCAAAGGATGCCACAACTACGGGTGCTGTCTTAGAGCATTCGCCCTTACAGACTGAGTTTGGATCCCAATACAAACAGAATGCCACAGCCGGAGAGTACAGCGCCTCGCCGTCTTGGAACAGTAAGTGGTAAATGCTGCTCTGACGCCTCTCCATCGTCGTTTGCCCTTCTGATGGAATGCTCTTCACCTTGAACAAACTGGACTGAGAGTTAATGTGGAATAGCTGCGATGGAAAGCCGTTTTTCATCACGGAAGACTTTTTGAAAGGTGTCATTTTTGACACGGACCCCGACTGCAGTGGGATACTGATCCACTGTGCACTTGCTTTCCTTTCTGCAACGTCAACTGTTCATATCACTCGCCTACTAGGCTTGGGTAACAGAAAGGCGCTTTCGCGTTCGTAACAAACCCATCGGACGACACATCAGAGGAGGGGAAAACACCCAAGTAAACACACCAGATTATCAGGTGTAAGAGTACCTTGAATATGTGCGCGTATACAGGGCATGCATACTCTATCAGTTGGCTTTCCAGTCGAAAACTTCATGTACAGGTTGGGCCTCATGAGGTTACCCCCGTTGCTTTCTCCTTCCCCGAAACATAGCTTCTGGAGTGTGCACCGAATAGCCATTTGCTCGGCTTCCTGCGTAGGTGAACTGTGAGTACATCAGTGCGCAAGTCAGCCAGTCTTGGTACTTCATGCTCGCTTCTGCGATTCTTCAGGTATCTTGCTGACTGATGACTTGCCCCAAACGAAATAAAAACGTTACAAGTTTTAATTGCGCATACCACAATCTAAATGCGTGACGTGTTCTGGAAACGTGAGCCTCGTGGAGTAACGAAAAAGGGGAAATGCAAGGCGGCACGCACCTTTTGCGTGTCCCCTTGGCATATTGATGTGCAGCTATAATGCTCAAGCTCGCTCTACAGAAACCCGTCTCGTTACCGGGCGGATGCATTCACAGGGGTACGGCATTTCCTATCGTGCTACCTTTTTCCGCAGGTCTTGAAAACAGTAGGCATGTGTCACATTGCATTCAAAGTTCTGCCAATAAACATACCACTGACGAGTTATAATTTTGTATCGCGAAAGGGGGGCAAGCAGCGATTGCTACGTGTTTGTTCTTGAACTTACACGATATAACGGACCTAACAAGCTTCCGCGAGGTTAGCTGAATAAATTGGTTTAGTATAGTGTTAAACTCTGCGGGAACCTTAAAGATATTATTGTCTACATCCTCTTCTTCTTCTGATTCAAAGTGACATTCAGATCCACTGTCACTTGACATTTTCGCACTTGATAAACTATATTCACACTTCGCCAAACAATTTAAATATAGCTATGCGACTACGTTCAAATGATTGCCATGTGGCGCTGACTTTCCCTGTCAAACCTTACATGCCGTCTATGTTTCGACCAATGCTCTTGATAAGGTTATCATGCAATTACGTAGCATACAGTGCACGGGTTGCTTTGCCAATGGTAGTTGATTATGTGAAACTCCCCACTGCGCTTTTGTGCTTGACTGATCAGCCGCTTGGGTGAATGAAGCAAGACATTCTGACCTCCGAGAGGTCGCGAGAATTCCTGTGACCAGCGGATTCCACTGTAAAATTATCCATGGCACGAAATCAAATTATGCCAATGAAGAATGATGGATTTACACTAAAAAATGTTAATGCAACCCACGATGTCATACACCCATGGATTCCGCTGGTGTCTGACAAGGAGAGCTTGGTTTTCGAGACTACGTACGCATTGCCATGACTGCAACATGGCCTTGTTATCGAGGGAGGTGTCATTGACATACATCTCATTGACATGTATCTCTCAACGTGGTATTTCGAGAAGTTGGAACTGACCGCGCAGCGGATTATTTCACTGCTTATCGCAATCTTTGCTCACATTTCGCTTTCAATCTACAAATATCTCAGATATGCGCGAAGGTATGCACAGAACATACATCATTCAACAGTCGCAAAGTTGCAGTCATGTAACGCTATGACAATAAGGACCTGGCCAAACTAGAAATGTTTCTCCCTGTCGCTTATAAAGCGCTCTTTTGCGGACAGAGCCATGATCTCCCCAGGCCGTCTTAATAGAGCGGCTACTTTTCGAAACATCGACGTCATGTTAGCTGGAACAATGACGTGGTTACCAGCCACGGCCGTAAGTTGAAAGGAGAACTTAAGATATAATTGTAGCGTAACATGCGCCGCAATGTGGCGAAATAATGCGCGAATCAGATTATTCCTCAACAGTGCTGACATGTGTTAAAAAACGCTTTTCGCATTGTCACCTTCTTCGCATATCTGCGTTAGCAGATGACTATAAGCCGTCAAATATACTACTTCCAGCCCATTGCGCCATCATCATTAAGTTGATGCTGCATGGCGAGCTTAAAATGTTACCAAGAGCTCCTGGGACAAGTAACGTCCGATGCAGCGCCAGCTCCACCATGACGAAAAGTTGCAATTAACTTAGACCAAGTTCACATAAATCGATATGAAAGCCGACAGTCTCGGATCGAAGAACATCGTCTTCCTAAGAGAAGCTGATGAACCTACCATTACGGAGCAAGTCTTGGAAAAGCACCAAACCCTTGCGGATTTAATTGTCTGAGATCTTAAGTTGTCGGTTATATAGTGTATGCAGAACAATACATCAATTCTGTAATTCAATGTATTGTTCTTATTCCACCTCGTGGTTCTCTGCATGTACCACTCGGAAAGAATAAAGGCTAGGCTGTCACTGATACTCATTGTCTATCTAATGTAAATATACACACCTGGTCAGCATGCAAGCGAACGATTCCAGAGCGAGCATCAAGCAAACACTGACGATGCTCTGTGGTCTACTTGCTTCTATACTCGCTACTCCAGTGTTGTCCTACATCATTCCAGGCATGCATTCACACGTCCATTGTGCTACTTTTGCTATAGCTACTCTCGGTATCTCCAACAGTGTACTCTTGAGTGACCTCGCACGCACTCCCAACAGCAAGAACCTCTGCAGATGTGCATCTACTATCTCAGCTCCTACTCGGAGAGTTCATCGTAGATAGTTCTTGCAAGATAGCGGGTGGCATGCTGCTGTGCCGCGGCATTCCATGCTTCCCATTTACCGTAGTAAATTAAGACCTTCGCCGGATATGATGCACATTACCCTCTCAAATTTTTCAAGGTTTTAATTCACTACGGTATACTGAGACTCTACCATCCCCTCCCCCTCCCCCGCAGCTATCGCTTCCCCACTCCCACACACCCCCAGCACCACCCCCACCCTCCGTCTCCACGGGGGCAGGTCCCCTGCCTCCTCCAATCCACCACATTGCCCAGACCGTTCCAGATGGCACATGTGGGATCTTCGGGGCAGCGCTTGCGGACTGCAGAGAACAGCTCCTGTCTACTGATACTCCTGAAGCACTGGACACAGCTGCCCGAAACTTCCTGCTGCTAGCCACCCAAGTGCTCAGTGGCAGTGGAGCATCCTGGCGCAGATCCTGCAGAGTATGCGCCTGCCTCTGTGACCTACAGCTTGGAACCCTACAGGACCCCTTCCCTCTCTCTCGCACCCAGCATAGCACGGCCCAGCAGGCTCTTGTCCGGCGCCTCCACAAGCACATGCTCAGCGGCAACCTGAGCCGTTCCGCCCGGGCACTCACAGAGACTGAGATAGCACCCCCCTGCCCAGCGGCCCTGCCGCAGCTCCCAGCCCGTCGCCCCC
>JAULKQ010018691.1:0-10067 GCA_032356285.1 Smithsoniella earleae | reverse complement strand
GTTTGCTTCATCTCTGCGGGTTGTAGCGGAGCCTGGTGAGATTGTTGCTTTCTGCACAAGTGTAAATTTTGTCGGCAGGATGTGCAGACGTTGTACCCAGGCACGAACAGAGTGTGCGTATCTCCACGAGCTTGTGTACGCTGGTAAGATGTACCATGTAAGAATACCGAAACTCACTGCTGGAAGATAAACCAGCATGAGCAGTGATGTGTCTCAGGGTCAACCAGTTTGCCTTGCCAACGAGTCCAACCACGAATGCTACTTATTTTTCGTTCGCCGCCGCTTTTTACTGGGTACATGGTGTAACAATTTGATTGTTCGGGCCAAAACCTATGGAAAAGGGTAAGATGGTGACTTTATAATGTCGCGGCTTTGGAGGTGACGGGTAACGAGGTGAATTAATTTCGCCGCCAATGTCTGGGGTAACGAGGCAGGCGGCGAGTTTTTGTAATTAGTGCGGTAACGGCAGCTGTGTGTGGGGGGCAGTGGCGCCTGCTGACTCCCCTCGTTCACCGCCCTGCAGGCGCCACTGCCCCTCCAACTTCACAATCAAAC
Organism: Smithsoniella earleae; assembly: GCA_032356285.1. Lineage (NCBI taxonomy): Eukaryota > Viridiplantae > Chlorophyta > Ulvophyceae > Smithsoniella > Smithsoniella earleae. Next base: position 9,512 of record JAULKQ010018691.1, on the reverse strand, counting down.
TTTTTGTACTGTGAACACGATTTTAAAGCTCCGTTTGCTTGCATACTTTGGACGCCATACGGGCGTGAGCTGTTTTCCACAGTTCATGAGCCGCGCGCTTGAACCGTGCATCACCTTGCTTCCTAGGCGTTCAACTATGTTCAAATTCAAACGATCTACTTACCTGTTCGCACCGAACTTCACAAATATGTCGCTAGGGTATGTAGATTGCCGCTCTTTCTTTACTTGTTGTCCCAATTGCAAGAATTAAATTGATTAATTCAGACGGAAACAAGCATGGTCGTGCAACATCCTCTCGTGATTTTATCTATAACGCACTTAACTGGAATCATAGAGCTGATGGATACGGAAGTGCTCTTGTTTATTGCATCCCAGCAGCGTGCGAACAGGACTTCCTTACTTCAGAAGAACAGTGCGCTGGGCCGGATGTATCGCTTTGGAGAGACAAAGTCAAACAGCCTTCTAATTACAGATCTCCAGGAGTGCCAAGATACAAGAGTATGCGCTGTGACTGCTCAAATAGTCTAACTACATGGACGAACTATACTACTGTAGTTGTGCATAACACCCCCCTTGTAATACTGATGATTTACTCTGCACACACATGATATGGACTGGATATATTCATTATCAAAGTTATTTCCATTCATGACAACATGCTAACGTCCAGTGATGGCCACTTATACTGCTCGTGCCTGGTGCTACAATCTTCGTCGCATCATACATTACAGAATCTGTACTCGCAGCAATGTAGGGTTCACAACCGCATCCAAAGATATGAAGTGCTATTTTCTCATTGAAGTGTCCCATCCTTTTCAGTAATTGCAGCGATGCATAGAATGAAGTGCGCTGCGGCTCTAACGAGAACGGTGCTTTCTGGCGCGCTGCGGAGGTTACAGTAAATACGTAAAGTGTCTCATATATATGAATCTATAATTTGTACACCGTTTGCCAAATATATTCCATTTGAAGCTGTTTGTGCTGACACAAATTTTACGACACAAATTCTTTCTCAATCAAAGCTGTAAACCCAACCGGTGTGAGTCATTGCCCTTCTCCGTCAAATTCTGTCTTATCGAACTTACTTGTCGTCAGCGATTAAAAGATAAAATGAAAGTGAAAGTTACTTTTTGATTAATGTGACGTGTTGGTCACAAAAAGCGGGAATCGACAGCTTGGACGCAAGCTAAATGCACATTTCATGCGCGCGGCTCATGCACTGTGGAATACAGGTCACGTGAGTAGCAAACGGAGCTTCACAAGCGGGTGGCAAACTCATGGTCAAAATATAAAAAGTTTATTTTTTGTATAGTTGGAGGGGCAGCGACGCCTGCTGCAGGAAGGTGGATGCGGGGAGTCAGTAGGAGCCCCATTATAATCAAGGCGTTTTATCTCTGTAGATATGACTCACTACAGCACCCTCTGGAGATATGACTACGACATAATTTGCGTATCTCTGAGATAGATCCTTGATATCCGCGTTTTTGTAGCATATATACCCAAACGGTGCCTTTCTCATGAGTGCTTTCTTGAACTCTCTATTGCACTTGCCCGCGGCAATTGCCCAGTCTTCTTGTCCATCTTGTCTCGTGCGGGTGGTAATGTCCCTCAGGCTGGGGCACGCGCGCCTTATCTCGAAGAATGAGTTGTCCTACAAGTAGTGGTCATGTTCTACTAGTAGTTAGTCTATTTGGTATTTCCTTAGAGCCAGGCACCATTGCCCATTCATCGCTTAATCCCCATAGCCTCCTTCGGATTCCTCTAGCCACACTTCTGTTCTGCACTTTTGTAGTGTTGATCCTAGCTTTCTTTGCTCACGAGTTCATTTTCTCATTTCGTAGCCGCCGGTTTGCCTTTCCCCGCGCCCGTATCGATGCATATATACCCCCCGTGTTGCATATATCGCCCTCGCTGACTACTACCGTCGTCCTAGGTGACAGCGGCAGTGGTATCCCTGTACATCGCATTCCTACCCAGGCCTACGTTGTTTTCTTTACGTACTTTGGATCGCCCACTGTGTCAACGGCTTCATCTTAACTTCTCCCTTTCATCCCATGCGTTTTGGTCAACATACAGAGTAATAAATAAGAAGTCATTGTGCTGTAGAACTCGCTAACGTTGTAGGAAAAAGATACGCACTATCTTATATGATGTTGTTTGAGTCTTTTGTGGTCTCTAGTTTATGGCTCCTCTTCTCCAGGTTATTTTCGCCTGCCCTCGTCTGTGCAACTTCGCTACTTAGTTTTGCTTTACTCCTTGTTTGTTGTGCTCCCGAGCATCTTGGTTCCGATGTGGTATATGAGCCCCGATACCCGCGCCCTAGTCGATGTAATGATGTTTGAGTCTCGATTAATTCTTGAAATCATGTGAGCCAGCAGGATGGTTCAAATTCAAACCTTTGCAACAGCTGTATCCTCCCCTGGGACAGTGAGGTTTAGGTTGCCCGAGGGCACAATGGCTGCACAAACTTATTTTCTTGAGGCCCCTTTGTTTGAAGCTCAAACACCAAAATGCAAGTATTGCCAGGATTGATCGGACATGCCATTCGCTGTGATGCGTGGGAATGCAGCCTGTGGCAAACTGTCAAGTACAAAGCCTTTCACTGAATAATGATTCAAACCATTTTAGCATCGAGAGTGCTCACCTTGAGTGACTAGAGTTCAAGAATCTCATTTTGACTCATGCTCGTACGACGAAATTTACGGAACAGTTGCGATGGCAAGAGCAATAAATATAGTAGAGATTTCATAATATAAACAAGCTGCCAATAGCTCAACAGCAAGTATCTCGAGGTACGCACGAGTAACGAAACGGTATGCACGAGTTTTTTGTTAAGATGATGTTGTACCTCGATAACTAGACAGCGCTCCTGGTGCATCGTGACATTCACATACACACCGTATCACAGTTACAAACCTTCTATGCGCAGCAACATAATCATACACAATATAAACATCTTTTCATGCCATCACGGAGCGGGCCTGTATTATCTGGGGATATTTTCCTCCCGGCAAATGGGTAAGTGCGTGGAGCAGTGCGAGGACGCCGCACGCGTTATCTTGGGTTGACTTTGACGCGTTGCCCTATTTTCGCAAGCCGAAACCAGTGCTATCTTAACGTCCTGTCTGAGAGAATCTCAAACAGATTAGCTTGTCGTAAGTGTGCTTGCTTCTACGTGTATGATGATGTAGGATGGACGGTATACATAGACAAAAAACAAGATTGCTCCTGAAAATCTATGTTCAGCTTGTCTGTGCGACGTAGAAAGCGTTACTTAGTGCAGAGATGAGAATCAAATGGATTGAGTATTTGATCTTGAAGTAGGACGAGCTGTCTGCAGGACCTTACCCGTCACATTCCTTGCTTGCACGGAAAGCACTTGTTCCGTACTTCCGATAGATTCAACTCGACATCCTCAAGGACGAGGCAAGCTCTGTACAGCTTCCACAGTAGTATCCTAGCAAGAAATGTCTGGCAATCATGGGTATCCGCATCCGTACCATTACAATGAGCAACCTCTCCCCAGGGACCAGTACATCCCGGGGGGTTATCCTGGAATTCACTGCGCGAAGCCTCCAGCACCGAGCTATGGTGAATATTGTCCTCCAACGGCTGATGAGCGCACTCCATGGACTGAAGGCGGAACTTACACACCACCGACCAGCACTGCTGCCCCGCTGAATGTATATAATCCAGATAAACCACCCGAAAATATCGAGTGTAATGACCCTATGCTCAAAGAACTCAAGTACGTCGCTCGATTGATGTTGTGCTACCTTGTGTGAGCATCCAAGGTCAATTCTTGCAAGTCACAGGACTGTCACTCAAGTGTGTGAGATGCAGTGAAGCATGGCCGAACTTTATAGCATCCCTGGTCTCAAAGTATCCACGGGTTCATTTAGTACTTATGTTCTTCATCCTTATCGCAGCTGCCACGCCTGCTTTCACAAGCGAGTATCGACCGCAGCCCAACACTGATTTCGATTCTCTTCAAGTCAAGGATGACCCTTCAGCGGCCAGAAAGTTTGCCGTTGACACTATGAGACGAGACCGATCCTTTTACAACGACGGGGCGCCAGCATCAGGCAGGAGACGTCTTCTACATGGCGAGTTGGTACGGTTCCCCTTGAGTATCGCTAAGATTGCATATTATCCTCCGATAATTTCGTGATATATACTTATAGCCATGCATACAATTGTCACACGCTTTCAGTGTCACCCGCAATTAGCTTGTACTTTCCCGCATCTCGGTTGCACTTTTGCTCGGCCTTAAGCTAAATTCATGAAATATTACACTACCAAGCACGGTAAAAATGAAATCCGACTCCACACGGCTTCAAAATGCGTAGTTTGTGGCTTTGTGATACGTACACACGGAATAAGATTTCGATAAACTGCCGCTTGAGAACTGGATGGTTTGAGAAGCATGTCGGTTGAGCTTGCTATTTTATGTGTTACCGCCAGCTGGGTGCAAAGAAGCTCTTCTTATCAATATGTACTTGATCAGCTTCCCACTGGGTGGGCCTACAGCGCCGTGCATCAACTTTTTAAACTGTTTCATTTCAAGTCAAACCATTCAATGACAAGGGCATATTGGAATTGTAACACAAAGGCAGTAGCTGTAAAACCACTTAAATTTCATTGATATTTTTACTTTTCACGTGCATGTTGTGCACTGAACAGCTGGAGCTCACACCAGGCAATGGTACCTCGTGGAAGACCAACCCCAGCCGGCACTTTGACACTGGACTCCACTGGTTGCATTGTGCGATATTGTATCGACTGCTGCTACAGCACATCAACTGACTGTAAGCAGTAAATACGTGCCTGACAAAGCTTCAATGTCTTCACGGGTCAGCCCCGCCGAGGGTCTTGACTTTGAGCAAGTGCATGGCGCATCATCACACAACGTCTAGATGCGCGAAGCACATGAACATTCAAAGACAATGTTAACTCTAGAATTTGTGACAATTTTGTGACAAAGATTTAAATCCTCCGGTTGTAGTCCGAGTGGCTTCGTGCATGAATCAGCTGTACACGCTATTCAAGTACAGCTAAGGGACTGAATGTTCAAAAGTTCGTGGCTTTGATAACTTGTTTGTATTCGCAGGCAGCACCAATCCAAGACTTCCATGGAGCACGTCCTTTGTTGGAAGCACGAAAGCATCTTACAGTGCTTCCTGGGACGTTTGTGAGAGACACTACAACCAGCATGCGGCATCTGTCTGACACTTCCACGCAAGAGCAGTGTAATCCAGAGAAGCAGGAAGAGGAATCAAAGTCGCTGGTGATTTTCTACCGCTACAGTGGTGGATCCCCAGACAACTGCCCCCAGAAATATCTGGATACCGGAGAAGAAGAGTGCCCCCCAAATGCTCTGACTCAGGAGCTTGTCGACAAGGTCCTTGCTTCCTAACCTCAAATTCAAGATCTCTACATACACACTTTCATTGTCAATTATCTGATGCAGATTACCCAGGCTCTGGTTGCCAAATTTGTATCTTGTAGTGTTACTTACAAGTTAATCACTTCAGGCTGGAGCCAATATTCACCTTTGCATAGTTACCAACAAAAGTCTCTGATGCTGTCTGTGAAGTTGCCTACAAAACAGCACAGCAGTATTGGGAATGGAGTCCTCAAGCCTTCAAGTCCCTCCCTGTCAACAAGCTTCAAGTAGCTTCGAGCTGTAACGTGAGTATAGCAATGGACCACATAATATAATGCAAGGTGTAATTCTAAGTTGAACAGTTATTTCAGCGGTCTACATGTACGAAAAAGTCGATCTGCATGCAACGGTCTTTGTTTGAGGCAGTAAATTCTGTCTGCCCTACCCCTGAAAACTCAACCATCCTCTAGAGATTTGACATCTGTATTCTGATCAAGGATCAGGCCCTGACGTGTCTGTGCATCTCTGCTTCGCTGTGATGTATCGAAGGGTCATGGTACTGCATACCTCGTGAGAAGACACTCTCACACAGCTTTTCTTGTTCGTTGTAAGAGCTAGAAGGTTCAAAGACGTGGCTTAAATTAATCCATGCAGTTGTGAATGAAGACGTCCAGGCCTACCCATGTGGCCACTCATGAAGATCCTGAGGATCTGCCCTCGATATCTCAGCATCTTCCGTGTTTAGTGTCCACATGTTGAAGTCTAGTAGTCAATAATGGTATTGTGACTGTGGTCATGCACAGGGCGTAACATTGATGACAGCAGAGAATGGCGTGAGAACAATTCCTGTGGCTCCTGTAGCTGGTGTTGAATGCACTTGTGGATAGCTTAATTTGGAACAGCACACTCGCAGCTAGCTGTGCAATACAGTTGTAGTGTTGAGTCTTGTGCTGTCAGCGTTAGTGTTTTGTGGTCTGCACAGCAGTCTTCGGTACCGGCCATTCTCAGTATACAGTACACTACAAATTCTGAAGTTGCCAGTGTATGTAGAGGCTAACCGGTGCAGGCTCTGCAAGTGGAAAGGAGGATCTTAGCGCATCCCCAATTTCAACGGATATGCACCCGAGAGTCTTTCCCCGGCTGCAACTGCACAGATGCACAGTCTTTTGCAACCCTCATCTACTTATCGCCTGAATCTTCTGATGAGGGGGACATCATTGTCCAGGATACGTACGCTCTGATGCTGGCTGCCGTCTTCTGATTGTTCGCTTGTTGCTGCAGTCGGAGCTCAGATTCCATACAAGGTCCAGTGATATAGCAAGCATTTGCAATGGCAGCCTCAGGTCACATAACTTTGCACTACTTGCAGCCCAAGGAGCTTTCACTTGTCCATTCGCTTGTGTGCAGGCCATCACTGGATGTTGCAGAAACTGCTCAGCAATTGATCAATAACAACTTTACGTTTTTCTTTGACATCAAGTCGGATGGAAAGTATGCTAAGTGGCTTCGGTCCATCATTCCTTTCAAGAACGTTGTTGACAACGCAATCGGCAAAGACGTGTACGAGGATGACGTGATTGATTGTGTGTTCTGCTGTCATGAATGTCTTGCATGCAGGTGCCCTGTCATGTGCAAGAGATGATGCCAGCTCTGTCAGTGTTCCACCTGTGCTTCCAGGCTGCTGTGGCTTTGGTGTGGGATTGAGTTGCTGCATGCCTCTGCAGGGTTGATTGATTTGTTCGATGAAGAGCAAACAGACAGCATCATTATCAACTACGGCGAGAGAGAAATTAACCAGAGGCAGATTGACCGACAGATTTTCACAGATGTCCTCTGGGCAATCCTGTCTCTGGCACTGTCAGGAGTCATGCTGCGGATAGGCTCTGGGTCAACCTTCATGACTCTAGCAGGGCTTTTTCAAATTGTTGTGCGTTTCTTGGCCGCAATTGAGTGTACAATGCTCTGATTTGTTGAAACTACTGCAGCAATTGCAAAATTTTCCCATCCGAAGTCATGAAACGTCGAAAAGCTTGTGAAAAGTATCTTATGCCCTGCCCACAAGCAGCGCGCATCTGGAAGACAGTGTACTTCAGCTGTTGCAATCTTACATACTTGTCTACTTGTTTCTAAGCCCCTATTCTAATGGTATCACTCTGAGAGAGTTAACTATTACATCACACACCACAAAAAAATGTGAAGTCACCTCGCGCGGTGACTTTGTCACGAGTTCAAGAATTATTTCGTCCTGTGCACGAGGCATTATTTTGTCGCAACTCAGCAAGTGCTGCTGTATCTGGCTCGAATCAGAAGGAGCAGGTAGATATAGAATGATCCATTCTCTTGCATGTCTCATGGTTAGCTGACCCAAAAGGTTCTGGTGATTTGAGCTGTATTGCCACAAACCTGTTCAATTTTCAGCACAGTGCACAGTACCAATTTTCATGCTTCAGGAGGATCCACAGCCTGCTTGTACTCTGCAGGTGTCGTTCCCGATAGCCTGGATGGTGTATGCCGGGCCATCAGGGTGGAGAGTCATCAACTTCATCCACTTCCTGGCTCCGTTTGTCATGCTTGGCATCGGGTTGGACGACATATTTGTCTCGATAACATTTTTCCAGAACACAAGGCCGTTCATGCAGTACTTTGCCCTGGACACCCGGCTGACTACGGCTTTTAACCAAGCGTCGTCGGCCATGCTGGCCACCTCTACTACATCTGCCTTTGCGTTTGCAGCCAACGTTTTCTCACCAGTGCCTGCCATCCAGTCCTTCGGCCTGCTGCTCGCAACCCTTGTCATCGTCAACTTCTTGCTCTCTGTCACGTGGCTCCCTATTTGCCTAGCAACCTGGGATGCATGCTTTGAAATACCCAGCCGGGTTGCAGGCACTTCGGGCTGCTGCAGCAGCTCTTGCACCCTCTGCAGCTGCATCCGTGGCCGGAAAGAGACCCAGAAGGTCATCAACGCCGAGCCCAGAATACTGGAGCTGATGCAGGTGTGTAAATTAGATTCCATGTTGGTGTTACAACCCGTTTCTAACCCTACCGAGGGCAGGCCCCAGGCTGCTAAATTTGTACATCTGATTCCTAACGACCTTCGCCTACTCAGGTTACACTACGATGACCACATATATTAGTAGTAAATTATTCTTACAATACCTAACTTGAAGAACCCACACCTTGACTGTTAGATCTTCGAGTCTGCTGCGGCTTACAATCACTTCTGTGTGAGATATTGTGGGAATGGTTGCCAGTCAATCCCAAGATAGATGAAGACAAGCAGTCTGTGTACATCTAACTTGTTTTCGCCCGGGCCTAGTGCATTAACTAAGCAAGAGCACTAGGCCTCTGGTAACCACTCGTGCAGATGTTTAGATCTGCTCTATCTCACAAACTCTTTGTATTACTCATTGTTTACCTCAGAGCTTTGCAGTTAGGCTTATTCCAAGAGGTTTCAGATCGTAACATTCCACTCCAATCTCCCCTGAATACACCTGGGATGGCAGACAGCTTACTCACTGGAGCATACGTCTGTTGTGACCTGTGTGACTTGGCTAAAATAAGATACCGGGAGCAAATCAATTGGTTTTGGGTCATTATCGGGGGGAAACCCACTAATTGTGGTTCTACCACGAATTTCGTCCACAATAAGTATTACACCAGCTGCTTATCATCTAGGGGCTCATAGTAGCTCGAAGATGTCAAGTATGAAAAAGAAGGTAAGTTGTTTTATATTCTGTGGAATTTACAGGCCCTTGCCATACCAACAATATTAGGGCCGCAAATCAGGTGAATTTGCTTTGAGCGCTGTCCAAGACTTACTCTTCCCAGGATTCCACTGATACTGACAAGACAGCACAAAGAATAATAACATTATTTTTTGGAGTGGCTGAATTTTGCAGCACACATCTCCTCTTGCATTCGGTCAACTGATGGTGTTGACAGGATTTGAGCCAGATAGATTTTTTTTTTACAGACTTCGTAGTTTACATTCACGCTATTGAAAGCGTAATAGAGCTTTGAGGCAGCCAAACTCAAACATTAGCTTGGATGGAACGCATCTCAGTGGGACATGTTCATGGTCCAACATGAGTTATGTTAGAGTTTGTTCATTTCCTGACGTTTCTGG
>JAULKQ010018680.1:0-10067 GCA_032356285.1 Smithsoniella earleae | reverse complement strand
GCATGTCCCCTCTTGTGATTAATACATAGAAATTTACAGTTAACTGCCTGTACTCTGGTATGATGCTAGCACTTGCTTTAATTGCATTAGTAAATTTAGGACGCGAAGCTCAAAGGAGTGCACTCTGCAAGCTGACCTGGTGGCCCGCACAGCTCGCACTGCTGGCGCCGCCGCAGAGTGGAAAGCAGCCGAAGAGGAGTAGAAGTATCGACAGCACCACAACTGGCCAGGCCACACGTTTTGAGTTGCAATCATTGATGTTTCCGGCAGACCCAGCAAGAGCTTCATACAACTACTCAAGGGAGCAGCCACCGCGGGAGGCTTTTCGGTACGCTTGAAGCAATCCTTCCTCGACAGTACATTTTGTAGGATTGCAATCACTCGGTGCAAGTAGTACTCAAAGATTCTTGCCGTTGCAGTCGGCCTTACTACATTGTACTCGGAGCAGAACTTCTGGCACGGGAGTGAAACCCCCACCCCAGACTTTTGACTGCCCAGCTCCTGAGGCATAAATACCTGTTGTTTAGCTTGAGTTCTATTTGCGTTTCGGAAACTTCATCAAGTTTGAACTGCCCACCTTGGCATCTTTCTTTACAATACATTTGGCTTTTCACAGACGCAGTATTTGTTAACTGTCTGTTACTGTAATCATCGAAGGAATGAACAGGATTTACGGAAGACACAGTGGCTGGAACCACTGGGAAAACAGGGGAAGTGCTTATCAACATTGGCACTAGGTCTGCCATGGTTTGGATTAAGAATGATATAACATTTTTAACGTGCCCTGATCAAAGTATCATGGTTAGGGCATCCCTTACAGTCAATCCACAAGGGGCATAAGGATTTGGTTGGCAAGTTTCAAATTTTGTTTAAAGAATTAACAATAGCTACGTACCCCTGGGAATAGGGATACAGAGCTTCTGCTCCATCACCACTAAGCCCTTCTCTGTACAAGATTCCCGTTTTCCAGGGTCTGCCAGTATTGCATCTCACATTGACACAGTCTACCAAGTATCTGACCTCGGGCACGAGAACCGTGCTTAAGACAAGAGTAAAGAAAGCTTATGTGGTCTTGAAGCCTACAGCTATTAATTATAATTCAATAGCACTAGCCTGGTAATGACTTCTAGGTCTATACAAATATCCTGTCGGCTTGTCAAGCCTTCACTGTATGTGTATTTTTATGTACATATACGCTTACATCCCACCGTGGTGCTGAAAAGTATTCGAGCCTAGAAAACTAACCTTCTCAGCACAGTGATGAACCTCATTACTGTAATTCTGCAGTCAGACTTGTGTAGAGGTAAGGGCATGTTGCAATCGTGCCAACAGCTGTCAAAATTCACTCAAAACAACAGCTAAATTGTCAATTATCTCCTTTAGACCACATGTTTTGGCAACCATGTTGACCTTGGAGCAATCAGCATATCTGAACTCTCAAATGGAACTGTGAATGCATCCTTACTAGGATGACTGTACACAACATGTTTGCCACATCAGGCTGATGAAAGTATTGCTTTTACTGGTGGAATATCTTCTTCATACTCAACCTGCTGTGTGAAAATGCGTGAAATGCTGATTGTATAACAACTGCACTCTTCCATGCTGTGCCAACTGTAATTTTTGTTCCTTGTCTTGTCTCTCTTTTCTACTGCACAATCTCCCTTGTATACAGCAATGATAACCGACGTATCATGAATTCATGATTAATTTTTATCCTGGTTACTTAACTTGAACACCATTCCCCCTCTTCTGTCGGATGTCTCTCACCTAAGTCTGTCTTTCTTGGATTCTGTTCTCTCCCGGCCCACGCATGTACCTGATTTCAAGGCTTTCAAAATTATCAAGCAGAGTGACTTCCAGCAATTGTAAGTGAATACCTACCGATACTTTCAGTTGTATTAGACAGTCCCGATACCTATGCGAACAGTACTCAGCTGCATGTTTCTTTAAATGAGCTCTGTCATTTCAAGCACGAAGCAGCTGCAATTGTCACCACAGTTTCTTACATCCCAACATAGCAGATCTGAACACCATAGTTATACAACCAACCAATATCTACAACGTCTTCCAGTACACATCAACTCATTCACAGTTTCTGACCCTATACATGCCGGCAGCAAAAGCGACTGAATTGGAGTAACACTCACAATTCCTCACAAGATTTTCAGTGTATTGGATAATAAATTGTGTGATTGATCACTCAGCTTGTTTCTCCTCCAGTTGCTTGACAATCAAGCCAGCAACTGCGATGCTGGATGATGGATTCTGGCCAGTGATGAGCAACCCATCTTCAACGGCATACTCATTCCAATCTGCCTCAGCTTTGCTGTACTCTGCTCCAAGTTCCTTCAACTTATCTTCTAGAAGGAAGGGAACACAACTAGTCTTTTCAACAGCCTCTTCTTCTGTGTTGCTGAACCCTGTCACCTGCCAAAGTAAATCTTAATTAGAAGCCAGATGAGCATCTCAACGTCATCTTACGGTTACAAGCTGGGATGTTTTTTAGCATAAATCGTTAGTCCGAGTCAGCAAAAAAGCAGGCAAAGCGAAGAAAAATTTTGAGGCACACTCGTAGGTGACGGTAATACGAGGAAATTACCTACGAAGACTCGAGCAGGATACAGGCTACAGAAACAACTGGGAAAACCAGAGTTCTCGGCTACAATCGCGACTCAACAGTTGCTCCGTTGAGCGTGACTAATAATACTACGGCTAGGGCAAACTCAGGCCGAGGTATCTTTCAAAACACATAATGCCATTCACACGAAAGAGATGATTGTTAACCTTATTTCAGTTACCCGGGCACATAGTGGTGTTGAGCGCAACCAAGCTGTTTATGCAGCCACGTTCTGCTGCGCATGATGAACATAGAAGTCAGGTGACAACGCAAACTGTTCAGAACAGTTTACAATTTCAGAAATCTCAGGTAATCTCAGAAAGGATGCAGTCTGCAGAGGAGAGGAATTATGTTCTCGCTAGAAACAGGGTCTCCTGAAGTTTGAAATCTGCGTACCTTGCGCCCAGCAACGAGTGGTTCCCCGGATGACAGCTTCATGTTCGCGAACGCAGCGGGGCCATGGCAAACAGACGCTACCACCTTTCCGTTCTCAAACATGGAAGTGACAAAGTTCTGCACTGCTTCATTTTCTGGCATGTCAACTACGACACCATGCCCTCCGGGAATGAAAACAGCGTCGAATCCTTCAGTGGCTACGTTAGCAATGGCTGTGCTATCGTTTAGAAGCCCACTTGTTGCATCTGCATACCATGACAGCGATACTTTTTGTTCGGTACAGGACAGGCTTGCTATTCTCGCGGGCCTCCACTTCGGAACGGGTGTGAATCTCTCTTGCACTTGAAGTGCACATCACAGGTACCGAGGCACTTTGAATGCAGAATCCAAGTAAAATGAGTGACATTGGCAGCACAATAAATCAAATTCAAAACCGTGTTCGCAGACCCTCCTCCAAACCTGTACGCTGACGTAGCCCGCGAAAGCAGCACATTCGATTGTTACCGAGCTTCCAAAGGCTCAACTCCGATGTTGCCCCAAAATGAGTGTGCCACATCGCTGCTGACGACTAAAAAACTAAAACTTGATTCCAACGAATAGCAAGAAGAGCCACGCCGTGCATGCCCACGGCTGAAGCGAATGCCAATCCTGCTTGGCTTAATTTCACAAGCACTAGATGGACTATTGCTCAAAGTCGACAGGATAAATGCTCTTAGCTATTAGCATTCGTACACCAGCCTCGGAGCCATCGCCTTAGCAGGGTGACGTACCTCCATTTAGGAACTTCTCCACCTCCGGAGTCTTGAACGGCGGGTTTAGAGAAGCCTCGTCTATCGGGACCTTCCCTCCTTGGGTCGTAAAGATGGACACGTTGTAACCTTGCTCCAAGAAGATGAGGATAGGAGCCATTATCTCCTCTGCCCTGTAATAAATTGTGTTTCTGGAGTTTCTAAAGCAGGTTTTTTCGTTGATGCTTGACGTTATTCACCCACGTTACCACCGGACGGAGAAGAACAGTCGAGGATTTCAGTCTTCGCAAAGGACACCCCGCGCACAAAAAAAAGCCGCCGTTCGACTATTAATGACTCTTTATGTTACATGGGCATGCTGTACGTGTGCTACGCCGCTCTGTGCTGGATACTTGACCCGCATTCGCTTCAACGCGGAATACCGAACACAATGTACATCCGTAGAGACATAGCCACGAACCGTGGATCGGAGCGACAGTAGAGGCCATCTAAGTTTGCGAAATTTTCAACACAGCAGATGTACAAGAGTAGGACCCAGGGCACAAGTTCACGTAGATCCGTACCAGCATCCTGTAGGGGCACCTGCCAGCTCACTAGCTGAGGTTGCAATTATAGCGATGTTCTTGGTCATGTTTCCGGATAGTAAATATTGGCAACTTTTTTCGTAAACTTTTGCAAACTGTGCGCGTGGGCGAGCTTTTCCAGGATACTACAAAACCAGAGGATTACTCGGGACAGTGGAGTTAAAGAAGTAGCACGCGATGCGACATGTACTGAAACAGTACAATAAAAAGGATTGCTTTCTTTCAAAAAGCACGGCATTGCATTGTGATTTTCCACTTCTTCATGTGGTATCGTATGAAGCATCACTAGCAGGTCCGCATGCAAGTGTATCGCTGAACATGTAGGAGTTTTTGGATAAATGCTAGTAATGAGTAAATCGGATACTGTACACTGTTATGTTGCATAAACTGTAGTAGCTCAAACTCGCCTCGGTACGCTCGAAGTAGGCATAGTTCTAGCAGTGCCAATGACTCAATTGGGAGTCAAGTATGAGCAATGTTGAAACGGTACGTACAGTCAGGCCCTGTAGCAACCTGATGCGTGTTTTGCTTCTTTCCATACCCATTGTACGATGTTTTGGTAGTCATTCTTGAGATTCTGGCTAGACGAAGTACCGATACGAAGCACTCCAGTACACGATGCTTCATATGAGGCGCACACTGTTGAAACCCTGTTTGTAGTACTATTCACATCGACTGCAATTTAACGGAAATTAATCCTGATTTCTGCTGTCCAGTTTTTCAAACACAACAGTGATTAAATGGGAGGCTCCCGCTGCGTAAGTCGTACCATCAATGTTGAAATTTGAATTCAGTCAACTGTACCCTGAACGTGCATAAACTTTGTGTACATATACTCAGAGCAAAAGATTCGGCGAATTGAAGAATCTACCGATGTGAACTCAGGAGTTTTATGAGATCATCATATAAGTCTGCAGCTGGTTCCGACCTGCGTAGACATAGACACACTGCACTACTCTCGGGGCACCGTATGCCTTATGATAATACATGCGAAGTTGATAGTAGCTTCAACTGTGTATACTCCTCTATAAATAGTCCCTTTCTGAGCCCAATTTATAGTCCTGTTCACGCGTTGAATGAGTCGGCACGAGAAAGGATGTCTCTATTTGCCCGCATAGTTTTGGATGTATGACCTGGTTAGTTACCGCAGTTTCTTTAGAAATTTTCTATGAAATATCTTCTCCATGTCGTGCTTGCCACAGAGATGGCGCAAATCAAGGCCACAGTCCGCTCGCTCACCCAGTGATTCCTGGATCGAGATGCTGTCGCTTTAAACCATCTGTTAAACGCGAATGCTTCAAACGTCTCACATGTTACCATGGGCCCTTTCCGACTTGAGAGCCAGTGATACTCAGTCACAAGCGACAGAGATAGATGTAAGAATATAAAGCACTTGCTTTTGCGTGTATCACAAGTCATCCAATTGTGGCCCTTTACATGCTAAAATGATCGATTAAAGGGCTATATGTTTATTACCAGGTTAATCGGTTGCCGAATTTGCTCATCGCGAACGAGTTCACCGATATGAACTGCACAGCAGTTGCTCTTATCATCCTTGAATTATTTCGGAACAGCATGGTCGTCTGTTAGAAAAGCACCGAATCCATTCGCATTTAATTTTCTGTAGATCTCACGTTGTCGGTTAGTGTATCTCTTGAATGGAAAGCACTCCCACTCTCAACGTCGTCAACCTTTATTACAACTTAGATATCCATGTTCATTGGTATTTAGTGGCAAGTTGGTGATCACTAATATCGAAGTTCCATGTCGAAGTTCACACGACGGGATGTTTGTACGCTACTGCTTTAACTCCCTGCTTTAACATGTGGAGGATGTTTCGCCGTACGCGACATTTGTGACGGTGGATATAACGATGGAAATATAGTGGTATTTATCAGCTCTGCACATCTGTACTGTCCTAGTCTCTGGGAAAGTGGATGCTGGGCACAGCGTTGGGCTATGATGTGCGCCTTCAGACATGTCGAGGAGGAGGCAGAACTTTGTACCCGTAGGGTGATCAAGTGAGTTCGTTTCCCTGGCGATTTTTTCGTTCCTTCGTTTCGCTGCGTAGTATTGCTGAGCACATGGGTCATACAGTAAAAGGTTGGGTTGCGTACGGTATTCCACTCTACTCTCCAGCCACCCCGCTGCTGTTGGAGAGTTGTGGCTCCTGCTGACAGCCACCTGAGATGTCGGTGTAGTGTAGAGTGCATAGCAAGGATCGATCAACAAGCAAGTTCAGCAGTGGAGAGGTATGTAAGATGAAGCATCATGAGCGGGTAGGTACACAGTGGTACAGTTTTGTGCCGTAAAGTATATATTCATACTGTAAATTAGGAGAGCCAGCAGGAAATAAGTTCATCTTTCGATGACTTTTCTCTAGGCTTATCTCTAACTCGTCTGATCAACCAAGGGTTCCGGCAAGGAGCACGATGTCTGCCTTTCAAATATGCTTACTTCCAGCTTCAATTGAGTCAAAAGCAATTGATGTACATTCTCTATCACTGTATGCTAGGCTCTCTTGTTGACATCAATCTCAACAGACCACTTGCATCAACACCAGCCAGAATGTGCCTTCTTGCAGAGCATGCTATACTGATGAACGCCGTAGCAGTAGCTCACAATTCAAGCAAGGTTTACATTACAAAGGGTGGTCATTCTCCTGCCAGGACACATGCTTCATGACACTCCATATTGCACTTCAACCATAATACACAAGCGAGCAGAAACCGTTTGCAAGTTTTTCACCATCGCAGGCGACTCATTACCTAGGGGCCTGTTACAATGTGCCAAGGCTCGTTCCAAACACGCTGGTGTCTGTCTACGTGGGGTATGGCATCCCACCACATATCATACCACACATGACCCGGAGTTCCGGGATCGGGCTGAACACAACACCATATACTAGTCACAAATGCAATACGTTTCACAAACCGATCATGGTCGACGTCACTGACATGCCTAGAGAACAGTCCTAGAGTCGTATTGAAGTGCAGGACCGAGTACTTCTGTGCAGCTTCTCCAAGCGCCGTCTTCAGTTGGACGTCATTCATCCCGGACGCAATCCACATCGCGCCATCAATCACATCAGCCGGTCGAGAGCCGTCAGAGCACTTCTGGTCACTTGCTGCGCACACGTTCACCACCATTCGAGACTCTTTCACGCTGGCTGGTGTCGCGGGGTTGTCGAGGAAGGAGTACTCTCGGAACGCAACATTCGGCCCAAACTCTTCAACCGGTTTCTCGCGCCCAAAATTATTCTCCAGGTCTAAAAAATGGTCCAGCGGGGCCTTGTACGGTAGTTTGGTTGCAGACCCCGGGATGACGCCCATGTGAGGAGCCCAATACCGATCTTGACCGCCCACAAATTGAGGGACAATGA
The DNA here is from genome assembly GCA_032356285.1 of Smithsoniella earleae. NCBI lineage: Eukaryota > Viridiplantae > Chlorophyta > Ulvophyceae > Smithsoniella > Smithsoniella earleae. Next base: position 2,336 of record JAULKQ010018680.1, on the reverse strand, counting down.
TCCCAAGATTGAGCACCTGCGACAGGCACCACCACCTCTACAAACAGAGCAAATCCACCTTGTGTTGTGACCTATCATTAACCCGGTGTAATGCTATCCAAGATCAAATTCACATGACAACGCACTGCACTGTATTTTCAGACATAATATCCACCATCACAAGTGTTGCATGGATGTGCCCCCGTTCGTGGTGCAGGTGGTCCGGTTTCAGTGATCCATGGGAAGGTGAAGTTCCGTGCACTGTGGATGGTCAGGTCGATCATCGAGGCTATACTTACGGTCACGATGGTGTCATGCTCGTCCCAGGGTTAGAATTGCCGGGTGTTCCCAGTCTACCCGCTTATCAGGCTATGTTCGCGCAGTGGTGTGTTCGCGGATCACCTCAATTATGCACTCCGATGCATCGCTCGCCTTGCAAACTGTGGCGTACTGTACTCGGCTGTCGCATGTTCTGCTTCTAGTCCACCAAGTGTCTTGTGTCAGTAGACTAATGCATGTTTCTCTTGTGGCCAGGTTCGTCCCGAAGACTGGGCGTCGTGCGGCGTTCTCAAGTACACCCTCCGCATACTCAAATTTCTAGCACCTAAGGTGCACCTTAAACATAGATACGGTAACACGGTTCACTCGTTCAAGCCTAGCACTTCCATATTCAGAATCTGGCTAGATGTTTGCACCAGCGACTCAGAGCTACCAGCTCCTCATTGCCCTATAACATCTGACATCAGACAGACGTGCCTCCTGAGCAGTGGGGGCCATTTCTGGGCCTGCGTACAAGCATATCAAACAAGACACAGGCAGCGTGATAAGTCTTAGAAGTCATAAATGCATCACAAGTTCACAGGTTTTTTCAATCTCTGATCTTGAGGTACTAAGGCCAAAACCAGCACACCAGACGCCTCAGCTGAATCCACAAGTAAATGAGAAAACCCGCTGAGCATTTGGCAACTGGTAGTTGAAGCGTAAATCTTTCAATTTGCTCGGCAAGTGTATTAATCTTCGCCTGCTCCAGTGTGCTGTTCCGCTCTCTTGCTCAACCTCATTCATACAAGTGACTGGACCCACAGCAAAGCGTTTTTGTCGCATGCAGACTATACACGGTGGGCTACTCTGCTAATCGTGTGCTGAACAATTCCAAGCGTATGAGCGATTTCACGCTGGCGTGGGTGGCGGGGCCACACTACCCAGCCACAGAGCAGGTGAACACATCCTTCAACGGTCTGCAACCCCTCAAAAGATCAACATGGAATACAACAATATAAAAGTGTCAATTCAAGCTTTAATGGGGACCATATGTACCATCGCACGAGACTGGGAGCCATCAGCTGTTACAGATGCACCAGTAGACATGACAAATGTATACCTTACACCAAAAAAGGCCATTTTGAGATGTGTTCCAGACGTCCGCCCAAAACTAAAAAGTCATGGCCCCAGAAGTGGTGCTGTCCATTCAGAGGGAAACAACGAGATGCGGTACAAGGTAAACTGTTGCGCACTGATTCTAATTTCTTTCCCGTACAAGAATCCATACGAGTCCTCTGGCTCTCCCAGGCTCCAAAACACTACCATTTATCACAAGACAACCAAAAAAAGTACCTACTTACAAACAAGGAAGATATTAAATGCTGCATACCCCTGGGCAGGGAAGCACTCTGAGTATTGTAAATGTGTTATTATGCCCTTCTTGTAAGCAATACACAGCCGGACTGAACACCGCAGAGAGCGCAAGACTGTCCTAGGCAGCAAGACATGCTGCAATTTCCTTGGCAACGACATTTCGACCGGATCACCTCAGTATCTATACCTGTGCCTGTCTATTATCCTATACGATCGCTCAAGTGTGCCGAACAACTATCTTCTGAATGCACGGGATGTGACAAGGTGTCTCTTGCGATTTTTTCCCCACCTTTGGGAGGGTGAGTCAAAATTCAACATACGCCCACAGGCTCTGAGCTCTCAGCCGTTGCAGCAGCACTAGGTGTCAACATTCAAAGGTTCTTTGCAGCAGGCATGACAAAATAGAGGAGCGGCAGTGACCCCTCGGAAAGCACATCTAGCATACCAGAGGGCTGCAAAGCCCCTGGACAATAGTAGATGAGTGAATGAACACAACAATCCGGAACGTTTTATGACACGAGTGGGTTCTTCGAAGGAGTCATGAGAGAGGATAAAGTATACTTATTTATATATGGTCACCGTAGTGAAACCCGAATAGCTGTAGACCAGTAGACCGACCCCTGACTATCCCCGTGGCACCGTGCGGAGACTTATGATCTGCTCTCAGTATCTTAGTACTTAGGTCTTATCTGGGGGCAATCCCCTTACCCAGATGAGGCACA